>PVKB01003873.1:0-34571 GCA_004027205.1 Ctenodactylus gundi | reverse complement strand
CATAGTGGATGTGTGAGCAAAATTATCTTGGCTGTGAGGTAGATCAACTGAGCACTGGAAAGATAATAATTTTTTACTCATTTATGACAAGATGTCTTAGAGAATCCTCAAAAACATCAAGAAAGGCAAATAGAATTCCAATATAGATGTCAGCCATTTATTACTTTCTTCAGAATAAGAACAGAGAACATTAGTATCATAAGAAGTATTTTCAATGAAGGTAAATTAAAATTTTAAAAAACGTGATAAATATTTTAATTGCTACTGAAAAAATAGTGAATAACTTACTCCTGTTCAAATTTGAATAAAATTGATTATTCTGTTTAAAAGATTTTCAGATTAGCTCTATTTAGATTTTATTTTGATTAGGGTCTGATATGATTTCATCATGGCTAAAAATTATAAACTATGCCATGGACCAGACACTAGAAAATGTCACAGAAATATTACTGGAAAATCCTTTCTCTTTGCAATAACCCCTGGCCAGATATTTCCTGTAGATATCCATCAAAGTCCTAAAAGCAAACTTCTGAAACTTGTCTTCAATAACTGCAAACAATGCCAGTTCTGGACTAAGAATGTCTTGATTTCTTTGAGTTGTGTGAGCTCTTAATTCATAAAGACTTAAAAGAACACCTTTGAGTTTAATTCATAGAGCCTCTGGATAGCTTTGAGTTATTTGAGAATTTAATTCATAAGGACTTAAAAGGAATATAAAACTCTGATCATATCCTTTATTCATCTCCTGAAATCTCTATCTCAATGTGATTTGAGAAAAAAAAAAAACTAAAAACTGCCAAATCCAGAAAAACAAAGCATCCTCTGTGTGAAGAGATGAGAAAACACTTGGAAATTTGCAAATAATATGGTTAATATTTTTAGACATATTCAGGTAGAGAAAGGTGTTTAGACCTTTTTGTAATTATCACCGGATATAAATGACTTATATATTTACAATTTTAAAAAATGTTAAAAATATACAAACACAGACTGATAATTTTGTAAGTGATCTAAAAAACAAATATCTCTCAGTTTTGTAACTGGGAAATATAACAACAACAACGACAACACAATCACAACAACAGCAGCAACAGATATTTGGCTAAATTCAAAGAGGAAATTTCTGTTGTCTTGGGTATAGGTGTTGGCAGATCCTGACTGCACAAACAAGTTTTCTTTTTAAATATGTCTACAATATCTTCTATAATTATATGTAGTATATGCTAGAGTGTCTTTAAAATATAATTATTTTTAAATTTAAAGGATTATAAAGATCCCAATGTCTAACAAAAAGTCAACAATGTGAATCATTATCTGTATCATAAGCACTGGAGTCATAGAAAATCATATCACAAAGAATGTATAAGGTCACCCCTTACAAACATACTGAAATCTTATCTTTCCAAGATATTATTACATCAAAAGATTATTCTTTATAAAAGTGAAACAACTGTATTATGCATAATGATCTTGAATATACCTATGAACACAACAAAAGGGCAACCAGAAAAATCTAAAAAAAGCGAATCAATAGTCTATAATTTTAACTGACAAGATGAAAGCTAAAGCTACTAGATTTTTCTTTAATCTTAAAAGCAAATACACAACGAGACAGAAACTAATAAAATTAATTTACAATCCAGAATTGGAAATTTAACTTTAAGTGAATTTTTACTTAAGATTTTAAAAGATCATACTGATACACTTTTCATCTTCCCTATTTATACTCATACTTTCTCAAAAATAAAAACAAAGAAAAAATTCTGACTAGGTCACAAAGTATTTTTAAAAAGTTTCAGAGATGGACAATAGCAGCTAAAAGTAGTCATTTCTCACAGATCTCTGGAATATTCACTCAAATTAACAGGTATGAGGTTCTGTGAGGAGCTGGGATTCTCAGGGCATCTCAGGATTACATCTTTAGAGAGCTAATAACCAGAAAAATCTTGAAATATTGGTAATTAAAAAGCAAAGTAAAACAGCTAGGGCAACGCACTTGTGGTGCTAAAGAAGCAGCAGTGGAGGGTGCTGAATCTTTTCACTGAGGAAGCCTGGTAAAAGTAAAAACAGCCAGCATTCTCTTCTGAGCTCTGGCCCTGCTCATGGACAGAGATACAGAGTGAACAGCCTGGAGATGGAGCTGTAGCTATGTGATAAGCCTCCTCTTATCTCTCCTGATATAAACAGGGTTGAATTTGGAAGCCATTTCATAAGCTGCCTTGCCTCTGTAAAGGAAGCAGTACATTGGCTTGGACTAGAGGAAGCTGAATGCTGCCTCACATCTGTCCTTCTGCCAAACTGCGGAGTATCCTCACGTTTTCCACAACTAGAAGACATTGCTATCAGAGTTTTAGAGGAGGAAATGGCTACCCACTCTAATGAATAGAGGGAGTCCAGGAAAATGTGGTTCATGGTAAAATCATAAGTTCAGGAAAGAGACTCCCTGACTACCTGGCAAGTGAGACACTAAAATCTGAGCTGAAAAAATCCCAGCAGTGCAGACAGATACTATGAAACAGTGGCTGTTTGAATGTAGTGGCAATAATTTCAGCCATTTGACGTTTTGTGGTTAGGGAGGATCTGGGTCTGGAGGTGCGCCAGGAGGTACCAGGGGAAAGTGAGGCACCAGTAACATATAAGACAAAAATATCCCAGGAACGTGCTCCCCTCCCTGTTGCTGCTCTATCCAGCAACAGTATATGGGTGGGGCTTCACAAGCCTCTTGGAGATTACATCTGGCCATAGTGTCCCTGAGTGGTGAATAGAGAATGGAGCTACGGGATTTAACGTTTGCTCTGCTAGTTTTTATTCTTGCTTTGTCCTGATTCCCTACTAACCAATTTTTCTCTTTCAGAATGGAAATGTTTACCCTGTGTCATAGTGTATCGGAAGTATTCAATTATTTTTTTCTGATTTTTATAGGGGTTGAGAACTAAAAGTTTACCATGAATCTGAGAGAAGGCTATGGTCTTAGACTTTTCAGCAATGTTTGGTGACTCAGAAATTGACTAATATGTTGCATATTATGTGCTGGACATGGGTTTTTTGAAAGGACAAAATGTTACTACATGGATCTAAACTGTTCTCAGAAGTTTCACGTGCTCAGATGTGAGGCCTTTGAAAGATGATGAAATACTGCAGTTGGTATAGTCATCAGTGATTTTATCCAATGAGATGAGGAGTTGGATCTGGTTGAAGGTGAGACACTGGGCATGATGTGGAACAGTGTGTGTGTGTGTGTGTGTGTGTGTGTGTGTGTGTGTGTGTGTGTGTGATTTCTTTCATATATATAAATCTGTATTCCTTTGAAGTTGCAGGTGTTAAACATTTTGTCAGAGTGATGGATCACAGAGAAAGATACTTATTCAAAACAAATCCACAATAATCACAGGACTTTCTATCCCGATGGATCTACAAACTACAGCACCGAAGACACAAAAATCATGGGAAATCAAAGCAATGAAGATGCCTTTAAAAAATTTGTCCTAGAAGCTGACACTACAGATATTGAATTGTATGAAACTTGAGACCAGGAATTTAAAAACTGGTAGTTAAATTGATCAAGGATGGAATTTAAGAATATCATGATAATAAAATTGAGCTAAACTCACAAGGTTCAATAGGATATACTTTCTTTTATGTAAGAAATCTAAACTATTGATAAGTAAATGGATAAAATAAAAGCACAAAAAGAACATCACAGCTTTGTAACACAAGCATGTAGTATACACAAAGATGGTGGGTCTGGTATGTATAAAAATAAATAGATAAATATTGGTCACTGCATGTCTGTCTCTATAAATAGAAAAAGGTACAATAGGAGATGGAAAGGAACACAAGATCCTAAAATCTAAACTTTCACCTTTTCACTTAGTAAAAAACAACCCCGTGTGATCATGTCATTAACAGGACACCTAATGCTTCCTCTTAGATTGCTGCTCAATTACATTAAAAGTGCACTGTTCATGTTGAAATAAGTAACTATCATGAGAGACCCAGGGACTACACGAAGAAATGAACATAAAAGCAAATCAGAACCTGTCATTTTCATGACAAGTAGAAGGAAAAGAATTCAGACTTCAGTAGCATAGGCTTTTTCCTTTATGGCAATAAAATCGCTCTCTAAATAATTAGATTATAGCATAGTAGAAACATTAGACATATTTTATCTTAAAAGATAGCTGATTAAGTTTCATAAAGCAAAATTCCACAAATGTAGCATATATAATATATAATTCATCTTTTCGGAATTGTGTGTCTACAAGGCCACTCAGACTCATCTCGGCATTACATGTCATACTCCTTGATTTAATCTTTGTGTAATAGAATGAAATATTTTAAATATATAACATGATCTCTTATTTGGAAATCAGTTTACTAAGTACTCTTGAAAGAAGGAACCCAGGCCTGGTGATGCAGGCCTGTAACCACAGGACTCTGGGAAGCTAAATCAGAAGGGCTACAAGAGCAAGCCCAGCCTGGACCGTGATTAAGTATAATCTGGACTACAGAGTGAAACCAGTCACAAAATAAAGTATAAATAAATAAATAAAAACAGAGTGGCCACTATTCATAATAATTAAGTATTTTATATTATTCTGAAGTTTGAAAAATGCCACTGAAATCCTGAAACATAAAAGATAGCATTTTGTAAAATATCATACATGCAAAAAGTTCTATTTTTATATTAGCAAACAAATCAAAGAATCTTTTGAAGGGTCACCAAATAATTGTCACATCCTTTTATTAATGCATTCATGTACAAGAGTTAATTTCTTTTTTTTCCGGGAGCAGTTTAACAGATGTCCTATTCAGTTCTTTTTTTTTTCTTTCCTGAAATTATACTTTTCAGTGACAATACTAAATATCACTGCTACTTCTAGATAAATTTAGGAGATTTGATGTAAAATCATTCACTACAAAAGTCATTTTGTTTCTGACAATGCATGAATTGCATTGCATGTGGACCCTTAACTTCCTTTTTCCAGTGCTGCAAGATGGAGACAATTCATATGATGCTGGAAAAAGCATATTTATTAAAATAGCCTTTGACTCTAGTATGAGAGTATTTTTCTTGAGAAATGGATTGATTTATATCATTTACATTTTCCACTGGAAATATTATGTTCAAATGCCTAAGTCCAAAGTTTAATTCTACTATATAACCTCCGTAGTTTTTCTTATCTCACTTTTTCTCCTTTCTCTGTCATCATGTCATTTTAATAATTTAAATGTTAAAAATAGCCTAACCCATCAGTGTAGCAATATGTTTCCCAGGAGCTGTTTAAGAAAAGGGTTAAGAAAGTTTCAGAGCTTATTAGTTTTGTGCTCTGCTACCCCAAATTGGGCTTGCATCACTACTTAATTTAAAGGGATTCTATACTGCTCACATGATCATCTTTGTTATTATTTGGTTACAATGCATCTCCTTTCTGGGATGCTATGGTTTAGATGTGGAGTATTTCTTAAAGGCCCATGTTTCATTGCCTTAGTCACTAATGTGGTTAATGTGGAAAAACTGTAGACCAACAAGAAGTTTGGGCCTAGTGGAAAGAAGCAGAATCCTCGGGTAAATGCACTTGACATGGCTTTTTGGAGACTGACCCTTCTTTTCTCCCTCTTTGTCTCTAAGGCTAACAGGAAGTGAGGAAATTTACCCTGCCCCTGATGCTTTGCCTCATCACAGGCTCCAAACCTATGGAGCCACTTCGCCCCAAACTCTAACTCTGTGGGATAAAATATGCTTTCCCCTAGACAAGTTAATTTTCTTCAGATAAAGTGTCACTGACAGAAAGTTAACACATTGGGCAAAACACTACCTAATGCTATCTATCTTACTAGAAGAAATCTAGTTAAGTAGAATTTCTGTTTTTTGTGAAAACAATGGCGTTTCTTAAAACATTAATTTCAACAATAGATTAAAAAGAATTGAAAACTTTTAAAACAAAATATGAAGTCTTTATATTTAAAGAAAGTGGGATCTAGAATTCCCAAGTAATTCACAAAATGAACCAATTAATTAATGAAACCAATGTTAAAGCATAATTAAGAAATATACAAGTCTCAAGTCAGATTATATTTTTTACAGATAATTTTTCAACTCTCTGGCTAGAGTTAGTTCTTTTTCTCACCTAAAAAAATTCCTAACATTCTCCTAAACAAAGCAGAATAAGTGTGTCCCCACATGTATCTCCATCTGTAATATTTGTAGATGATAAAATTTTCCAATTAATGGCAACCATCATTTGTCAGAGGGAAATTAGCCAGTATTAATTAACATGAGCTATATAAAGTGATTTTTTGTCTGCATTTAGGTGCAACAGGCTAGGCTAAATAGTATAGAGACAGAAGATAGGATTAAAAATTCATGATGAAAAATTTCTATTTTATGCCGAAATCTTTAACTCTTTATAAGTGTTATTAGCCACCAAATGTTTCCTCCTCTGTGATGTTGTTTTATTTTGTAGCAGTGGATGTTAAAACTCTTTCCTACTTGATTCTGAAATTATAAGACTAAAATTCTATTTTCATTAGGAACCATAATTGGTCACAAAAACAAAAAAAGAACTAATTCTGTGTAACAAAAGCAAATTATTTTCCTATGTAATGCCAGTGTCAGGGAGGTTTCCAGAATTTTTAAGCATACAGCATTAGTATCATTGGATTTCAAATTTCCACTTGCATCTGCATTATTTGGAGAGCTTATTAAAACCCTGGGCTCTACTCCCCAGAGATGTTGATTCTGTAGGTCATGAGGAGAGGAAGCAGTAATTTGCATTTCTGAAACATTTCTAGGTAATGTTGGTCTGTAAATAACTCTTTGAAAATCATTCTTTCAGAAACTAGGTAACTTATCTGAAAACATCATTTGCATAAGAGGGTTACTGCTAGTAATTAGACAATAAGGTTTCTGTAGTGATTGTTTAATACATATTTTACATTGATTGAAAATAAGGCAAAAATGTATGTTAAGTTTTTGTGTTGTGAAATTGGCTTAAGGAAAGCACAGAAATAATTTGGGAAATGAAGCGCACTCATGAAAATTGTTTTATATAGAAAAATCACAATTTTTGTGCTTTGTGTGCAATGTCAGTTTGCCTAATCAGAGCTAATAAATAAAAAAATAGAATAATAATATTAGTTTTCCCCTTATTATAAAGGTCATATTTTGTATGTGTTTTAGTGTTTTGGTACTTCTTACACTATAAAATATTAAATGAGCAATAATTTTCAAAGAACAAATGTACTTAGGCTAAATCTGTTGTGATCTCACTGTTCTTTTTCCATATTTTCAATCAGCATTCTAATGTCAACAGTACTTGAACGATCATTTGATAAATATGTAGAAATCTGTCAGTGTATAACATATCTATTATGATTTTGCTTAATGTGTGTTATAGTATGTGCCATATGAAGTGATTCCTAAAGGATAAGTGATATAAGAGATAAAAATAATTTTGCAAGTTTACAAGGAATATAGAAAAGACAAGAGTTCATTTAGACCAGAGAATGCTGTCAAAAAGGACAATGAAGGAATTCCCAAGAGAGGAGTTGCACTGTCAGGTTTCCATAAGGGGTAGGACTTGGGAAAGATGTAAGGTGACACATGTAGCTGTTTTAGTACCGATTCACTGTCAACTTTTATTTATTTTATTTATATATTTACTTATTTTTTGAGGCGGAGTCTTACTGTTTAGTCCAGGCTAGTCCCGGACTTATTGTGGAGCTCAGGTTGGCCTTGAGCACAAGATGATACTTTTGCCTCAGCCTCCTGAGTGCTGAGTATTACAGGAATGCACCACCACATCTGGTTTATGTGGTGCTGGGAAATTGAAGCCAGGGTTTAGGCAAGAGCTTAAACTACTGAGCTATGCTTCCATACTCCCTTGTGAGTCTTTCAGAATCAATTGCATAGCAGCTAAAGTTGTAGATCAAACTTACATGCTGACATTTCCTTTACTTTGGCCTCACAGAAGTTTTCTTAGATTTTGATATAGATATCCGTGTGCGTTAGCTGTTGAGGAAGGAAAGAACCTTTTCTCTTTAGTAGGAAAGATTTCCGTGTTGAATTTTACTCAGTGATGTTTTTGGTCAGCAATAATGTCATGCCTCATGACTATGACTGCCCAGTACATGTTGGACAATACTATGTTTGAAAGATATGGATGTTGGCAACTTTATCCTTTCTGTTACCATAGTATAAATGTATAAAACAACATGAATGGATACTCTCTGAATTAACGCAACAATATTAACAGATTATTTTCTTACCCAAGAAAAGTGCACTGAACATGTTACTAGTATCTGTTTAGTCTCCTATTCAAAGCAATAAGTGAAATTAATAACTTGTTGGTGTTTGCCAAAAGACACTGTGAAAAGTATGTATTCATTTAAACGACAATGTGATTAGAGACCATAATGCTTTCAAAATCCTCTAAAATTGATTTATTCTTTGTGATATCCTTGAATTCTTCTGAATCAGAAGTTAGAAAAATCTCAATACGTGGAAGGAGTATTATTATAAGACTTCTCTTATGATCTTGAAAATAATATCTTACCAGAATAAAAAATGCATTTTGAAAACTGCTGTCTTGTTGGACATCTACTAGAGATACTGATCATCTCTTCAATATTCATTTACTTACACATATAAAGTACTTGCTCTTTTGGGAGTAATGCTTCACAGATTGTGTTCATACACAGGTTTAATTTTATTGAAACACAAACACAGCTCTCAGCTCAAAGACACTGAGAGTTAGCTTACTCTGTATCCAAATGTGTATGACCATGGCCTAGGAACAAGGAGTCAGGTTCCCCCAAATACCATAGTTCAACAAATTAGCAGTTACAAGCAGTATTTATGATTACAGAACAGAGAAAGTCTTACATCAAAGCAATCTCTAAACAAGTTGGTGGAAGCAGGAAACCCCTGATAGAGGCCACAGATATTGTATGATGATGTCTGAACAATTTCAGGAAAAATAATGATGTTAAAACAATGAGAAGACAAAGTAAACATAAGCAAATATGTCAAGATGACTATGACATTACCCAACCATCACATCATTCTTTCTGGCTGAACAGCTTGTGACCTGGTATCAGAGGAATAAAAGAGCCTAACTAGTTAAACTAATATTAATCAAGGTTTGTTACTTGAAGTCAATAAACAGAAGTATATCTCCATTAAATTATTCTATAGCCTCTGCAGGAAGATTACTAGTTACAAGCTCCATTATATGATAAGATAACGTATCCAATTCTAAACATAAAATAGTCTAAAAGAGTATATTTCATTAAGGTTAAATGAAATCTGATTCCTAGAATTTCAATCCAAAATGATATATTGCTAATGGTTGCTTTTTGAAAGCAGCAATACAGTTTTTTTTAATTAAAGATTGATATACATATGAGAGTATGCTTAAAATCAACTTAGACTAGCAACAGACTTGAGAGTGTAAAATTTTACATTCAGTACAGTATTTGTGATCTTGATTCCTCCAAATCTTGGAAGTATTTGATGACCTTAGTGCTTGGTCTTTAATGGAATATAGACAAAAAGTAGAAATGAAAGAATGCCCACAAAGCAGGAAGGACTCCTGAAAACTCTATTATAAACCTTCTGCATACTCAAGTGTAGAATATTAAACTAAATACTGTTAATAAAAGTGAAATTTCTGAGTTATAAAGTATGCTGAATTTCAACAATTACACATTGTCCATTGCTTTCCATACATGATTTATTTCCATATTAATTTATATTATAGTAAACAGCACTATGACTTCCTTCATGTATAAAGAATATACATTATTGTTAACATTTTGCCCTTCTGAAAGATTCACAATTGTATCTGGCTATTTTAATTTGCATCTTTGTGATTATTAGTGGAGAGTAATCCTTCACGCATTTTGTTTAAAGTTTTTGTTCTGTTTTCTTGGGATTATACATACTCTTGTCTAAATGTTTATTTTTATCTACAAATTAATAGTACTTAAAAAGAGTGATCTGAAATCAATAGAACATTTTATACATTTGAATAGTGAGCATATATGTGCAATGACTGTGTCCTTATGGTTCTCTTCATTTTTTATATAATTAAAAATAAGTACAATGAGCTTTAATGACCTGATGAAAGAAATAAGCAAATAAACTAAGCTAGCAATGCAATCTCACAACAGCGTCCTATCTAAAGCTGATTTACCTGGGAGAGATATTCTCCAGATAGCAGAGAAAGGGTCTTGCAGGTTTGGAGGCACAAGGTCTCAATGTCCCTCTTGGAATTCTAAGCAGACACTATGCACTGCTGGGTGTCAGCAAATTGCCACTCAATCAGGCACTGCAAGTCCAGTTAATAGCATCCTGCCTCACAGCCTCATAAATCTTACCTACCAGATGCCCTTACACCTGTGCTGCCCTGAGCTGCTTCTCAACTGGGTGAGCTCAGAAACCCCTGTCCCTAATAAAGAGATCCTCCTTTAATCTGAAACTGTACACTGAGTTTGTAAATCTGTCTCCATCTCTGTCTTTCTTTCTCTCTCTTCCCTCCTTACTCCCCCTCCCCCATGTTATTGCCCAAGGCTAAAACTTGCCTCTTCCTCTTCCTCTGTCTTTCTCTCCCCACATTCCTTCAAGCTCTTCTAAGGCTGGAACTCTTCTAAGCTCTTCCAAGTTTTGTGTCTCTAAGCACAAAGTTGATTTTGTTAATGTTCTTCCAATATTTCAGTGTTACGTCTGGACAATTATTGTTTCATACAAAGTTCAGACTCAGACCACATTGCTTCATTGCTTGGAATCAAAGTCTTGCTTCACCATTTTCTGTCTCTGTGACTGTGAATAACAAGTCTTGGTAGACAGAGAAGATCTGGGGTCCACGGGACAAAACAGAGGCCCTGTAGTCACAAACAGACAAGAGGAATGAAAACAGGAAAATCCCTACCAGACCCAGATAGTTTAAACAAACAGTTATCCTTTCTGGAATGTCTGCACGTGGTTCAGCTGTACCTGCACAGAGCATGACCAGTCCTGTGGGGAAGTCAGGACCTTCCATGAATGGAACACGATCCTGTACACAATAGGCCAGTGCTTGCATGCAGCAAAGAGGGAGCGACTTGATTGGTAAGACAAAGAGGCAGAAAAACCTGCCAGTTAGGCTAAATTTCTTCTAGCAACCCAACTCAGGACCCCTTCCAGTTAGCAGAAGCCAATACCCCCCTGCCCCCGTCCTCATATTTTCAAATAAACTACCTATTTTGCAACCTGCCTTCTTTGTGATTTCATTCTTCCACATTGTGAGACAGGATCCCAGAACTACAGTAAGAATAATAAATAATTACGTTTTAATTCCTTTGTCTGTAAAACAAAAATATAAAATAATTCAGTTTTCTTATAAGAATTACATAAATTGGTACACAAAAAGACATGATTTTTTAAAAAATCAAAATAGATACTTTTGTCATTTTCATTACTATAATGCAAAGAAGCAAAGTTAATCTTTTAATACCTACCTTTGATTTAATTTATTATTGAATACAATAAACTCAAATATTGCAATAGAAAAACTTAAAACCATTTTCATTTATTTTTTCTATGTGAAAATATCTCATCATGACATGATTTCAGCTTACCTACATGCCGCTGTGATAAGAAGCTTATCTACTCTATATTGATCGGGTTTGACACCGATACACATCTAATTTTCATAAAAATCATTGTTATGGTTTGGATCTGGAATGTCCTCCCAAAGCCTCATGCTATTTGGATGTTCTAGAGCACCTATGAGCTCATGTGCTTTTAAGTGGTGAGGCCTAGTCAGAAGGTACAGATTACTGGGACTTGACCAGGGAAAGTGATGTCACTGCTACATGACCTGGAACAGTATACACTAGCTCAACTGCTCGGCACCCACTTGGCTTCCTGACTGCCATGAGGTGCGCAGCTGTTCTCGGACGAGCCCTTTTCCCTGCGCTTTTTCCATACTGGCTGCTCATGAGTAGACTGAGACTTCCTGAAAGTGTGATATATATATATATCGTCCCAAAGACACCAGGAGACCCATCACGCATGCAAAGGCAAGGAGTCTTTACTCAGGCTAAAGCTCGGGTTCTCAGTCTTCAATAACACAGTGGATCCGATCCCAGAGCCTCGGGTCTCTGTGTAGCAGACTTTTATTAGTTACAAACAAAGGGAGGTGAGCTTTAAGCTTGGTGGTTACTTGATTGGTGAGAAAACAGTTGGGGAACAGACTCGTTACATGGTGATTGGCTAACTAACATTAAGCAACTGCCTCTGGCCCCCAGACCCAATTTGAGCATGCCCGGGGTAAAACTTCTGACCTAACATTTTTTTTTTTAGAATAGGTGGCTACAAAATGATAGGTCAGCTAATATTAAGTAAGACCATCTACAGTCCCCAGAACCCGAACCCCGACCTCAGGAATGTCACAGATGTTGAGAAAGCAGTCCCTTCTTTTTGCCTGTTGTCCTGAGGGAACCGAAACTCAGGTCTGTCAGCTAATGTCCCAGTCCCAGGGAAAGTTTGAGGCCTGTCATGGGGTCTGTGTGGCTTTGGCCTGTAGCCCAGGCCTGGGTCTCTCAAGACCTCAACCACTGTCTTTGCGAGCTACCTACTTGGAAGCTACTATCAGTTTTGTAAGGAAAATGAGATATACTTTCAAACAATACGGTACAGAGTTAAGATACTTGTGCAACTTTCCTTAATCCCCTAAACAAGAATAATGTTTAAAACCATCTCAAACTGGTGTTAATTCTATAATTCTGAAAATAATAATAGCAAATAATTTTGACAAAATTTGATATGCTACCATTATGCGAAACTACAATTTACTGTTTAAGCATGTGTCTAATGAAAAAGTGAAAAAAGCAGAATCCAAGGATTTTCTGAGCTACATCACTAGATACTTTGATTAAAAATACCATATTCAATGTGAAAATAATGGGATTAATCTTCAAATCATAATAGATATTAAGTAAAAATGAGTGTGTGCAAAGGTCCAGTCTATAGAAATCCCTGGGTCTTTCAAATTGTGTTAGGAATTTCCTCAAAGGTAAGAGGATTTTTCTAATAACACCAAGATATTATCAGCATTTTTCACTGTGATGGCATTTGTGCCAATCATTCAAAAGCAATGATATATAAAGCTGTAGTCATGACACCATGAATTAGAGTAATGTCAATTCTTTACACCAACAAATTTAAAGTAAAAATAAATCCAGTTTTATTTCAAAGCATCTTTGATGAATTAGTGGAAAATATTTATTTCCTTAAATATTGACCATCCAGCAGAGTTTGTTCAATGTCTTACGTGATGAGATGGGAAGCGTTGGTAAAGTCCTTGCATTATTTGTTCCAATTTTTAGTAGTTTTGTCTAGGTTATATTAAACTCAAGAATCTTGCACACATATATGTCATGCTGACTTTCCTTCCCCTTTTTCCTCCTTCTCACTCCCTCATCCTCCCTGCCAACATCTCTGCCAGTTGGAAGAAGACCTTGTATTTACAACAGGATTTCTATGGTTGTCTGGAGAGAAAGGATTGTGAAGTGCGACTTAAGAGTTGATGCAGCCATGGGATTTTGTGAAATATCATCAGAACTGAAAAAAAAAAAAAAAAAACTATGGAAAGTCAAACTATAATCAGTGAGTTTGGATACCAGAGAAACTTTCAATATGAGTTAAGTAAGTTTTACCTCCCTAAAAACTATGAATCTATTTGTTATTGATAGTAAAATGTGTGTGATCCATTAAAACGTTAGAATATTATAAAACAAATATCTGTTGTCATGAATTTTATAGCTCGCTAAAAATTAAAGATATCACTGATGCTAAAAATTGTGAAAAAACAAATGCAATTTAAATGTGTGTTTTACAGTAAAATGTGTCAAACGCTGGGAATTCTACAGATATAAATAAAAGAATATTTTCCAAAGGATCAATCTCGCATAGAAGATACCAAAATATAAGTTGTGCAAATTTATTCTAATGAAAGCTACAAAAACTTAACAATACTTCATAATCCTATTGCAACTAGCTTTTCAGACGGTGACTACTTGGTTAGTTTTGTTATAGCAATACAGAAAAAAAGTTCTTAATAAAAAAAAATAGTCGTTATGTAAAAAGACCATTGGAGTACTCTTTATATATATAAATATATGTTGGAGTCTGGATTATTTGTCTGTAGACTAAATTTACAGAAATTAAACAGATATCAGAATTCAGTAGTACTAATCCAGGTGTTAACTAGATTCAAAAAATAATACTAATCTTTTTTTGTAAAAACATAGCTTTTTTATTTTAAAAAATTTCCTTATATGGGGGTAGAAATGTATGTCAGTGGTAGGGCATTTCAAGCATGTGTTATGCCCAGATGAGGCCCTGTTTTTAATTTCCAGCATGATTAAAAAATTAAAAAGTAAATAAAAAACAAACATAAGACTACTTGTTTGCTATGGTAACATATAAATGTTTTTTATGTTTAAGTTTATTACTTAAGTTTTATAACCTAAGTTACCACAGATGTCATCTCAATAAACATGACTTTGTTACCCTTGATAATTTCTGACCATATAAAGGAGTTCTGAGACCAAAAGTGCTGAGTCTTGCTGGTTTAGATGAATGCTATAATCTGTTCCTTTCTCAGTGTAAGCATTTCTTCCAACTAGAGTTAGAAATTTTACTTTTCTTTTTTCAGCAACTTCAGGAAAAAATGGTTTCTCTTTGAATCTGTTGCACATAATTTGAAACATTTTTGCTTTATTCTCTGGTATATGCTCCCTAATGTCTGACCTGTGGTTCAAGATGTAAGTTCCTTTATTGACTTTTGATTTTATTCATTTTCCAGTTACATTTCCTGTACTCCAGGTGCTGAAGAGAACTTATTTTATACCTACTATTATTAAAATCACTTTCACTTTATTCACTGAAACAACATTTTACAACTAGATTTTCTACTGTAATTTTTTTTCCAGTGCTAGGCATGGAACCCAAGTCCCCATGCATGCTAGGAAGTATTCTACCACTGAACTAAATCACCAAGCTTCTATTAGACTGTTAGTCTGTCTCTGACAGCTATGCATAATTTGAAATACTTAATTATAGACTTATAAAATTTATTAGCAAAAGCATTTATTAGAGCCTTGATAATAGGAAATATTTTTACCAGTATGTGAAATAATTTTTTATAGATCATCAGTAATTAGTCACTGGTACATTTTAATTAGAAGCAGAACCAAGAATACTATTATTAATGGTATATTCTATCACCTTACCAAAGGGATAGTGGGAGGAAGAACAGAAGAGAAAGAGGGTGTGGGAGGAAGCCTCTACCATCCATCATGCATGTCTGAAATTAAGGCTTCAAATATAACTTACTTACCTGAAAGAAAACTCAATGGCTTTTTTCTGATGCTCTTTAGTGAGCCCCTAATGGGTCTTAGTGGTGTCTAGCTTTTATAATATTTTCCCCATTTTATTTATATGAATAAGTGCAAAATTTAAGGTTTACAATGAAGTTGAGCATTTTGTGCACCTACATATCTTGTCAAGGTGACAAGGACTTTCGCAATTTCCCACTCTCCTTTTGTCTCAACCCACCCTACCCGCCCTGTTTCACTTTGTATTGTTTTGACCTCTTTTGTAAATATTCCCAGGAGGCGCATTGCTGGATCAAAGGGGATATTTATTTCCATTCTTTGGAGAGATCTCCATACTGCTTTCCAAATTGGTTGTACGAATTTGCATTCCCACCAGCAGTGCATGAGGGTTCCTTTCTCCCCAGCCTTTGAAAGCATGTTTAATTCACCTCCATGACCTTTCTTCAGTGGGCTTGGACATGGTATTCAACACATAATATTTAAAGGAATTTGTCCTGTCTGTATCCTTACTGTGTTCTGTTCAAACATCGGACTTTTTCAGTATGGTGTAGCATATTCTTTCCAGTTTCACCTAAGAGGATGAGTGAGACATTAGGAGAAACTGTTTGTAACTCTACTTCTTAGTGCATCCATTCTTACTTAATCCCAGCCCATTATGTGTGTGCTGTGTTTCTTAACTCTTATGGAACAGGATGCAGTAGAAATAATGAAACTTCATGTTTTTCCCCATTTTATTGAGATGTATATGTGCAAAATTTAAGGTTTACATTGGAGTTGAGCCTTTTATGCACATAGGTACTTTGTCAAGGTGACAAGGGCTTTCCCACTCTCCTTTTGTCCTTTCCCCTATTCTCCCCTCCGTCCCTCCTCCCCTACCTGATCCCCCTGCTTCACTTTGTTTTTCGTTTTAAGCTCCATAGGAGTTGGTCTTTCTGATATGAGAGTCCCAGAAACTTCACTTCTAATATTAAACTGTTAAAAGACTGTGGTTTTGTCTTGGAAATAATGTCTTACATGTTTTACTGATTTTTCACACTGGAGGGAAAGTAGCTACTGTATTACATGATGTTATGTCATTTTAACAACCATGTAAGGTGCTGGAGGAATGACCCAGAAGTTAAAGTCCTTGCCCTGCAAGCAAAAGGCCCTGAGTTCAATTCCCCAGCACCACATAAGGCTGGGCATACCATTCCTGTAATTCTAGTATTCAGTAGGTTGAGGCCCCAGATTGTCCTGAATCCAAGACCATCCTGAGCTATACCAGAGAGTCAGGACCAGCTTGGCCCACAGAGAGGTGCTCCCCACCAAAACCAAACAAAATCTATGTAAGAAAACTTGGAGGCAGGACGTCTCCCCCACTAATAGGACTCTCAGATGAAAAGTTATAGCAACAGGCTTTAGAGAACAAGCCTGAGATAGACCTGGAACCAATGACTCTTGGGAAGAACTATATTTCGGTACATGACTTACTGAAACTAAAAGATAACTAACATTTGTTGGATTAAGCTACAAAGTTGTGGAGCAGTTCATTCTTGTTTTATACATCTTCAATATAAGTACTAATGTTAATTTTTCTATCTCATTTTTTTGGTGTGTTGTTGTGTTGTGTTGTTCTGACTGACAGATTTATTTGATCTCACAATTTCAGAGACCTTAGTCCACGCATATAGTTGGCTGACTCATAGACAGTAAACACAATGGTAAAAGAACACGGCAGAGAACAACATGCAGGCTCAGAGTGTTTTTACCACTGTTTCTATAGGTTTTTAAGCATTGGGTCAATAATATGAAAGTCATATGGAGGAAACATAGGAAATCAAGCACAAAATTTTAAATTATTGAACCCATAACTACAGCATTGATAGAGTTGAAGTCAAGTCTTAATAAGTATATGTAAGTGTACTGAAGGATAGGAATCGTTGAAGAACATTCCAATTGTATAGGATAGTTTTTTGTTACAATTTTGTAGCCAGTTACTTATTATTTCCACTTCTTCAGTAACTTCTGCTCCTAAAGGCTAAAACATAGGAACTTTAGTTTGAATTAAATTTAGCATTATTCATAAAGATTGCTTTGAAAAATATAATAATGCATTATCCTTAGAATTCTTATTCATTTAGTGATGAGAAAAAAATGGTTCTTTAGGAAAAAAAATCTGCTTTATTCCTTTTGGGTTTAACTCATCATGAGTAGCAGTAATGAATATACTGATAAAATATTGTCTTTTATTGTTCACTCAATAATTTTGGAAGTAGCTACTGTTATGGCCATTATTTCAAAGGAAACATTGAAGCCCAGATTTGTATTAGTTTTTGTGGCAATGTTGTAGTTAATTGGTAACCTGTTGAAGAGCAAACGAATGTGGGAGATTTCAAATCTCATTAAAGCAATACATATCATAAACCATATTTTAAATTTAATGATCCATTCATATAATTTATTTCCCAAAGTATTTCAGAGAACATGACTTTTATGTAATGGTAGAATGTGTTATAATAAAGTAAAAAATGATTTTAAAAATGTTTGGGTATGTATAATTATTTAATTCTGAAGTTTAGAAAATGTTTAAAGTTTACATTGAAAGTAATGCTTCCTACAGAAACATTTTAATATATATCAAGTATACAAAAAATGAGTGCACAGCATTCTGAAAGCTAACACAAAATGAGATGGCCTTATTCTACCACTCAGATTAAGAAATAAAATCAAACCAATAGAGCAGCAGGAGATATCATCAGTCAGACTCCTCCTAGCTCACATCAAACTACCATAGTGACTCCTCAGGCTTTTACTCATCATTCTGTAGAAACAATCAACATGTATCCGTTCTTTAGTGCAGCACGACATGTTGAACTTACGCATTGCCATAGATAGTATATTCCAGGTGTGTGGATTGGATTAGAGACTATAGGTCTTGCTAATGGCTTAAATCTGACAGAATTTGGACCCAGAAGGATTGGATCACTAGAGTAGGACATGGAGAGATATATGCTACTTCCTCCCTTCTTTCTGGACTTGACTTGACTATTTGCAATGCTGTGCAGAACTGCTTACAACTCTGCCTCTTTCATGTGCTTCACTGTTGTGGGCTGCTGATGCACACAATGCACACATTGTGACCTTCTGAAACAGTACGCAAAAATAAACCTTTCTTTCCTTAAATGTTGGCATGTCAGATATTGAGTTACAGTGATGAAAATGTAACTAATACATCTGTGAACCCAGAATGCAAATTTCACTGGACACTGTACCCACCACCCCCTTAACCTTATACTTCTCAGCCTCCAGGATTTAAGATATAAATTTTTCCTTAGTTATAAGCCATCAAGCTTAAAGTTTTAAAGCATCTTCTTATATTGGCCTTTACAGATTCGAGCACTTACATTTTTAATGTTAATAGATAGTGCCAGAAAATATTCTAAAGTGGCTGGAATAATTTATGTTTCAGTGGCAGTATATGAAGAGATTTCCATAGGTTCATCTACCTGCCTCACATTTTTTGTCTTTTCTATTTTTATACTTCTCGTAATGTAGTTCGGCATCTCATTAGACCGTGCTTTAAGTTACAGGTCTCGAATGAGAGATGAAATTGCAACTCCCTTTAGCTCAGTAGTGTCTGTTTGATGTACCATGGTAATTATCTTTAAATGAACATGAATTCTTGACTGGTAGCCTAATTTGTTAATTCTTCCTTGATGGTACTCTGGTTTTTGAATTCTCTCAGTGTTTGGGTACTCTGTGTCCTATATAACTTAACCTTGAGTATTGCCATATCAAAAACATGCCCTCACGAATTGTCTTCTGAAACTATGAATTTCACATCAAAATCAAAAGCATCAGATTGAATTCTCTGTGGTGTCAGTAGTTTTCAAACTAGCTTTATTTCTGTGTGCATATACAGTTTACCTAATCTCTGTCATTTTTAAAATCCAATCTTATTGCACAGCAGTCACTCTTGTTATTAATCAGATGAATTTACATGAAAATTCGTTTCTGAAGTTTATATTTACATTACTGGTTCATGTGTATATCATTATTGTGATACTATATTTAATGTTTTACATTTCATATGCACATTTATAAGTAAGCCTTGATTTTTTTTAGAATAGTCCACCAGTTTGGTTCATTTTTTTCAATATTTATTGCCTTGTCTAGTCTGGGTCATTTGCATTTTCATTTAATTTAAGAAAGAGCTTGTCAATTTCCCCCCAAAAAACTAAACCTGCTGAGAACTTGATTGAGAATGAAAATAATATATAAATCAATTTGAGAGAATTTATGTGGTAAAAATACTGAGTTCTATAAATAATAGACATGTTTCATCATATTGTTGGCCTAAGCCTTTTATGTCTCTCAGAAATAATTTGCAGATTTCTAAAACAGAGGACTTATACAATGTTTCTTCTCTCTTAACTAAAGTTTTTGAGAGAAAACTTTCATTTAATCTATAAAGATAATTTTTTCCTATCCATAAAAGTTCATAATATTCTTCATTATATTTTTACAATTGAGGGATCTGATCTTAATAATGTACATTTTTTGAGTCTGTTAAATTAGGCAGGATATATTTTATAATATATTTAGTAAAATAATTTGGGGGCTTTGCTAATGTTCTTGATTCATTGATAATAATTTCAATTTTCATTTATTTTTATCAGTTCATCTAATTTGGTTATAACTTGTCTTATTTTCTGATTTTAAGGATTTTAAAACCTGTTTTTTTCTTCTGTAGCAATTTAGCTTCAGTTCAAAATATTTTTCCAAAAAGAAAGTTTTGATGATATCTGTCAAATTTTAATACATTGAATTGTTAGCATTTGATTTCAAATATTTAACATTTTTAAAATCTGTTTTCTCCACTTAGGAAATCAACACCACAATAAAATTGCATGCATACTCTTAAATTAAATCAGTCTGTTGTCATCAGTAAACATTCAAAAATGATAAAGATAAAATTAAGTTTTTTGTTTTATTTTTATTTTATTTTTATTTTTGGAAACAGAGTCTTATACTTTATAGTCCAGACTGGTCAGAAACTCACTATGGATCGCAAGCTGGCCTTAGAGTCAAGGAAATAGCCTTAGTTCTGGGATTAGAGGCATAAGCCACTACACTTGGCCTTATGTGGTGCTGAGGAATCGAACTCAGGCCCTTGCACTTGCAAGGCAAGCACCTTTAACAGCCATGTCATTCCTTCAGCCCCTAACCTACATTTTAGATGTTTTCAGTCTTTTTTCTATACACAAACTCAATTAAAATGCTAAATACAGATTTATGAAAAGTTTCCTCAGAATCCTCAACATTCGTTGTGGCTCATTTAATTCCAGAATTCTTGATTTTCTGCCTTATTTAAATCTATTCTGACAAACTTAAACTCAGTTCTTTGATATCTTAGTCAGCAAGCAGATAAATTTCTTCATGCATTTTGGCCAACACCTTTTATATGCACAAAGAAGTAATTTCAGAGGAAATGACTTGGTTCTGCTCAGCATGAATATCTTCTATCGGAAGTCAAATTTCTAAATCTTCAACTTGTCTTTGCTCTTTTAATAGAGCCTGTCCATTTTATTTTTATTCACATTTTGTTCTTAACCCATAATCTGTTGTCTCAGGTGGCTTGTTCTTATACAAACTTACATCAATGCCAAAACTGGAATTCTTGATGATCTCCTGTGTTCCTAGTTTTTTCCCCATTATGTTGAGACGTATAAGTGCAAAATTTAAGGTTTACAATGAAGTTGGGCATTTTGTGCACCTATGTATCTTGTCAAAGTGACAAAGACCTTCCCACTCTACTTTTGTCTCTCTTCCTACCCACCTCTCCTTCCCTCCCCCACCCTACCCCCTGGTTCACTTTGTTTTTCGTTTTAAGTTCCATAAGAGTTGTGATCTGGGTTTCTCATATCAGAGAGACCATTCGATGTTTCACCTTCTACTTCTGACTCACTTCACTAAGCATGATGATCTTCAGTTTTGGCCATTTGTCCCTAAAAGCCTCTGTACTGTTGGTCTTTATAGATACATATTATTCCATTATGTATAAACACCACAGTTTTTTTTTTATTCATTGGTCTGTTGATGGGTATTTTTAGGTTTTTGTTAATCAGAAAAGTTTTCATCTTTGAAAAAGTTAAGATGTACAGAGAGTATCTATAAACTTTTTCTGTTCTTCACTCAGTTTTTTGTATTACACCTTGTATTAGTATAATACATTTCTTAAAGTTAATGATCAAGTATCAATATAATATTGTTAAGTAAACTGCAAAGTTTGCACTGGGTAGGTTTTCTTAATCCAGTTAGAAATGCTTAATATCACATAGGCACCTTGACACTGTTGTACAGGAGAGTTTCATTGACCAAAAATTCCCTTTGCTTGAACAACTCATCTTCCAGTCCTTTTCTAACATTTGGGAACACTGATCTAATATTCCCACAAATTTATCTTTTTCAAAATTCCATATAATGGAACCCTACAATATGGAGGTTTTCAGACCAGCTTCTGTCATTCAACAATGCTTACTTAAGGTACTCACTGTCTTTTTGGGCCCTGCTTATCTGTCTTTTTTTTTTTTTTTGTCTCTATAATTTTCTACTGTGCCAGTTCGGTTATCCAGTCACATTTGAATATCAGTTTTATTTCAAATTTGGAGTAATTAGAAATTAGACTACTACAAAAATAGATGTATGATTTCTATATAATTTGTATATTAGTTTTGTATAACTATGAGCTTTTGACTCATTTGTTAAGTATTATGTAATTTAATTGCTAGACTGTAGGGAAAGACTGCATTCAGGTGTGTAAAAATTTGCCGAAGAGTCTTCTTTTGTGGTTGTCCTAGCCAGGAAAGAATAAATTTTCCCACCCTAAACAACATGTGTCAGTATTTCACATTTTACCCATTCTACTAAAACTGTAAGAATTTATCATTATTATTTTAATTTGCAATTGTCTACTAGGCTAACATGTCAAGTAACTTTAAATATCTTTATTTGAATGCTGTATCTCACCTGGAGAGTGTTTAGATATTTTTAAGTAGAATTTTGTGTTTTATTTTTAAAATACTGAGTTGAAACAAACGAGAAAAAAAAAGAAAGCAGAGTGAATCAAGTTTCAATGACTTTACATAATACAAAAGTACATACAAAAGAGTATTCTCATTCTGTATCCCAGAAGGATAAAGAAATAACAGAGAACAAAAGTATTTAAATATATACTCTGAAACGTTTTAAAATTTTGAAGAGAAATATCAATTTTTGGCCCAAATAAAATCACTTTGAGACTTGCCTGTTCTTCCAGAATGATTTAAATAATGGAGCTCTCCCATTCCACACCACTCATACATATTTGCTTCAAACATTTGTAACATTAAACTATAATCACAGTTTGTTGTCCTCAAAAATCTAAAAGAAAAATCTTTCGAAAAGGAATAATGTTTAATCTACTAGGTGTTAGAACAACATTATAATAATATGTGCAAAACAAGTCAATTATTATTTTCTTGATCATCCTTGTGACGTACAAGTGTCAAAGAACTTATTTAAAGACAAATTAACAACATTTTAACATTATATTAAGTTAGCCTCAGGAATTGTTTTTATTTTTTGCTGTTTCTTATGTTATTTTATGGTCCACTTTTCAAACCAAAATGCAATCATACCTCTACATATTCTTACTGATTTCAAGAGAAGTTACACAAAAAATAGGATTTGTAATAATACCTGTGCATAATTTTGTTCTAAGAAAATAATAAACATTTGAAAAATTTTGTTCTATATGCATTAATAACAAAAGTATTATTTTTGTTATGCAACAGAAGTATTTATAAGCATCAATAAATTTTTTCTTCAATCACTAATATATGTACGAGAAAGAAATATGGATATAAACTAGGAAACTGATTAGTTTTTAATTTAAAAAGAAATGGCAAAACACTGAATGAAAATGACAACATAAAAATGTTTAAAAGAACTTCGAAAATAATCTTTATTGAAGCAAAAATATCACATTTGTGAAGGTTTTTTTCATTATTGTCTTGGCTAATCATAAATTGCCGAAAGAATAAGGAGTTTTAGATTATCAAAATTGCAGATAAATCAATTTTTATTATTTTTAAATAAGTGAGCTGAAGCCAATTTTCTGATAAAGAGATATATTTGCATAATTAAAATTACATCATTTTAAAAAGATGGGTATATAAGGAAATTCTCTTCTGCACTTTTAAACCTCACATAACATAATCCCTTCGAAAAGAAAATTAAAAATTTTAAACTTTGCTCTACATAACTGAAATATGCGCTTGTGGAGAAAAACAGCCTGGATAGAGATCTTTCTAGTTATCTCAGGTTATTTGTAGGCATTTAAAGCTGTGATATAATAATATACTATTACAATACTATGGCCTAATTTTTTTGGCTGGTCTACTAACCTGAAATTCCTAACCGAATACCTGAGATTGTGTGTCTTAACCCTTTCACTGTATTATTTTATTTTTTTAAAAAATGCCAAAATACACAAAAGTTGACATTTTCAGTATTTTATACGTTTAATAATAACCTTTGAGCTGTTTTATTTGTATATGAGATTAGTTTTTGTGTCAAACCTTGCTATGTAGTAATAGAATTAGCATGAAATCGAATTTCATATGCCAGGTGGCATCAATTAGACTGAAATAGAGATAAATTTTAAAAATCTAATAATCAAGAAAATTCTTCTAACCTCTTTCTGAGGAAAAGGAACCTAATTCTCTTCTTAAATTTTTTCCAAGGACTAGAGGAATGGCTCAGTGGTCAAAGTGCTTTCCTAGCAAGCACTAAGTCAAACTCTAAGTACCTGGGTTGGATTCCCCAGCATCACATAAACTGGGCGTGGTGGAGCACGCCTGTTATCTCAGCACTTGGGAAGCTGAGACAGGAGGATTGCTGTGAGTCCAAGGCCAGCTTGGGCTGCAGAGTGATACCCTGTCTCAAAATAATAATGATAATAATAATAATAATAATAATAATAATAATAATTTTGCTAAGCATATACAAGACATTACATCACTGCCACTTACCTAAACCAAAAACATTATCCACATAAATCTCCCCTGAACTTTCAGCTTCAAATTTTTTTTCTATTACCTTTTGAAATTAAGTGCATTATTTCATTAAAGAAAATGTTAAGCCACCAGTCCCACACACACAAGTAAACAATGTTTCTATTTCAATACCAATATGTATTATACTGACATGGCCATTTTTAATACCATTTAAAAATTACTATAGCTTTATCAACAATAAAACTACAGTAGTCTGTCCTAAGCTGGAGAAAAAAACACAGAGGTCTCAGTTGGTGGACAGACATATTCACTTGAATGTATTCAAACATTGCAGCAAGTAGGTTGTTCAACACCAGTGTATTTTCTCAACAGTTCTGGAGCCTGGCAGGCCAAGACCCAGCTTCTCCTGAGAGCTGGCCCTTCTATCTGCGGGTGGCCACATTATTCCTGTGCCATCCTGTCGTCGTTTCTTTGTGTTAATGAGTCCATGGTGTATTTTCTTCTTATAAAAACTGTAGTCATACCAGATTAGAGCCGCACTCATAAAAACTCATGTAGTTGTACTATTGTAAGCTTAATTACCACTGAGAAGGACCTATCTCCGAACATTTACACTGAAGTTTAACCTTCAATATACGAATTTGAGAAAAGATATAATTCAGTCTACAACAACTAATATATAAAAGTCCAGCCTTTTTTGACATATTGTGTTGAAATTAAATAAATCTGCATGTTAATTTTGCTGATAATTTATCAGTACTTTCCCCCAAAAAATATAACTGTTTTATTGGTTTTTCAATGTATTTAGCTGTTATGTGTTAGCTTTGTTTTGTCTTACTGCATATTCAAGGACTCTGAGAGTAATCAATATTTAAATATCCTAATTGATCTACATTTCCATATTTTTAGCTAATTTGCATTAACTGATCTTTTCTTTAAGTCATACATCTATTTCCATGGACTAAGTGCAGATTGTTCTTTTGGCTTTTTGTTACCAAGGTTATATTCACTTTATAAAATAAAATATTCTTTTTTTAATTATCTGGAAGTTGTTCTACAAAACTTATTTAATTGCTTATGTAAATAAATTTACAATTTGCCAGTAGAGCTATCTAGTCGTGAGGCTTTATATTTAACACAGTGTTTTCATTCTAAATATGATAAAATCATAAGTCATTACCAGGAACCAGACTATTTATACTGCTATAGTTTCTTGTGTTCATTTAACTAGTTGTATATCTTTAGGAATTTACCCACAAATGGCAAATTTACATATTTATTGATTTGAATATGTTCACAATATCCTTTAATTTTTCTTGTTAGTTTTTTCAAGTTCTAAAATGTCAAAAAGAATCAAATGTGGGCTTAATTAAGAAGAAAGAAAATTGGAAAGAAAATTGAGTGTACAAAGACATGAAAAAAATAAACTTCCCAAAAGTAAAATACCTAATAAAAAATGTGCTATTGAATTGAACAGACATTTCTTAGAAGAAATACAAATGGAAAATAAGTACACAAAATGTATTATAATTGCAGAAATATAACTAAAACAACTTTAAGATTCCATCTTACTCTGGTAAGAATGGTATTATTAAGAACTCAAGAAACAACTAATACTAGCAAGAGTGTAGAGAAAAATTCTTCTGCATTGTTGATAAGAATGTGAACTAGCGCAACCACTATAAAAATCAATATGGAGATATCACCAAAAATAAAATAAAAAGAAAAGGAAAAAAAAAAAAACAGCCGCAATGTCATTTGACCCAGCTATATCTCTTTTAGGAGTTAAGGACAACATATTAGAGTGATGCTTGCCTATCTAAGGTTTTGCTTGTCATCTCTGTTCTTTTACGGAACACAGTGTGACTGTGCATGTGGTAGGGTGTGTGTGCGTGTGTGTGTATTTGTTTCTCATAAATGCTCTGGATGTTGGGGGATTTTTTGGAGAAGAATGGAGTAAAAATTTTATGAAATACTGATTTTTTATATTATCTACAATGTATATTTTTATATGCAACACAATTTTTAACAGTTAAAATTAGTAAAAATTGAATGAACTGGTAAAGCAATCAGCATGTTGTTGTTACTTACCAGAATCAATTTGTACTGTATGCATGTGGTTACATGTTTTTTTAAACGATAACTGTAATTATATTCTTAGATAAGTATTAGTCTAGTTGTTAAAGGATCTGACAATTTCTAAAGTCATTTAAGAGTTCTAAATATTTAAGGCATTGTTTTTTTCCCCCATTAAAGTTTTGCCTTGTTGTGCTAGGGGAATGGCACAATGGTTAAAGTGCCTGCCTAGTAAGCTCAAGGTCCAGAGTTCAATTACCCAGCACCACGTAAACCAAAAACGGTGGTGTGCATCTGTCATCCCTGTACTCAGGAGACTGAGGTAGGAGGATTGCCATGAGCCCAAGGCTAGCCTAAATTACAAAGTGAGTTCAGGACTAGCCTGAGCTACAAATCAAAATTCTCCTGTTTCAAAAAGAAAAAAGAAAAGAAAAGAAAAGAAAAGAAAAGAAAAGAAAAGAAAAGAAATTGCCTTGCCAAGATTTAATTCTTCTTTAAATAGGTACTCTCTTTCAATTAGTTAATTTTCATTTCATAAGTATTTAGTAAAGCTGTATCTATGTTAAAATTTACCTTTACCATTTTTCTTAAATTCCTGCTTCTTGTAAAAAAAATTGCTTATATTTTCCATAAATCATACCAGGAAATTTGTTCTAGTATTTTAGCCAATTTGATACAAAATATAACTCTTTTCTCTTTGCTTTATTATATTAAAAGGATGAAACAAAATTTCTTCTCACTTGTAAGTAAATTTAAATTTTAAGCTCTCTTTTTTTCATGAAGAAAGCACTGGATTTAGTCATTATTATTTCCTCATCTCGATTTAATTGGCCATAAATGTATCTTGCAAGGCAAGCTAAAAATATAGTTTTTATAAGAGATAAATACATGATTCTTGTGAGGAAAGCAATAAGCAGGGGATAATTTCTCTGTAGGAAAGAAGTAGGTCAGAGGTTTGCGGACATGGCTATTAGCATCCATTCTCAAGTAAGGTAGATTATCCAGGTGACGATGATAGATAGCATTTGAAGCCTAGAAAGAGTGTTGGACTAAGTAGATTTGCTATGAGAAGCCTTCATATACATCCTGAGCCCTGATGGAAGGAAGGCTGCCCAAGCACTTTCAAGGAGAACGAGCGTCTCATCTTACTACAGGGAGAACAGCTCATTGTCATAGCACAAAGATTAGTGTTACCATTTACAAGTGGTCACTCACAGGACAGAAACTAAAAATATTATATCATGTTTTCTAAATAATCTAAATAGCATACCCTAGTCAACTAAAAATTCTAAATGGGCAAATTAATCCAAGACATTCAGACTTAGAAAGCTACTGTAGGGAGTTTACAGATCACGTGTAAGAGTCGTTTATCCAGCACGTCATTACCTTCTCAAAAGACAATGAAGTTTGTGATCTTATTTTTCTCCTTATAATAAAACTGGGAGTGACACACAATTGAAAAATCTGTGGACTAGAACTCAAGAATCTCAGGCCCAATTTGATTTTATTTCCAAAGACACTAAACTTTCTAATTTTGGTAACAGAAGTGATGTACCTTCGAAGGAATGATCTCTTTTTGAGGAGGAGTTTTGTTGCTGTGGTGGAAATAAGTCCTTTTCACTGACTCAGAGATGTAGCTTTAATCCGAGTCAGTAATTCAATTAGTAGTATATAAATAAATTAGTATGTGCAGAAACAGTCACACTGAAGCTATTTTAGATGTGTAAACAAGAGACATACTACCCCACTGGGCAACTGTCATGGTGAAATGCAAACTGTCAGCCTGAAGCAAAGTGCTTACCAAAAAACAAGCCAATGAAGAGGAAAATGGACGCAATACCAGCGAAAAAGGAGCTCTTCATTCAACATCAGGTCTACATTTATGACAGTTGGAGAGATTATGTCAATTTGAGGCAATCAGGAGCCATGCCTGGATTAGGGTTTGCCCAGGTGGGGAATTGAGAACCAGCCTTGATTAGAGTGTGAGTGATTTGTGGGGCAACAAATGAGGAAAGAACCCCCCTCCCCCTCCCCAACACACACACCGGATGTGGGAGGCCCAACTGGCAACTCAAACTGAATAAAAGCAGGAAAGAAGAAAGATCGTTTCAGCTTCTTCCTCTGGGAAAGCTCTCACCTTCGCAGCTGATTACGGACGCTGACTTGTTACCCTCCACAGATCTTCATCACAGGTTCAGTCTCAACTTGTGCCTCTCTGCCCATCGCTGATCTTCTGTCTCTAGTCTTCGCCACTGCTCTTTGAATAAACGAGATCCACAGCAAACTCGCTCCGCTGTCTTGCAGTCCCAGGTGGGAGTTCTACTATGTGGCTGAGCAACCATCGGACACTCTGTCTCCAGAATGCCCAGGCCACCATCTTGGGCTATCTCTATCCTCAGATTTGTAAGCCTTCTGAATAGATCCTTTTTTTAAACTTTCTGTAAATTTTTCCTTTTGAAAGAACCCAAAGTAATACAATATTCAATCACATTTGACCAATATATATTTTTCATACTTTCCCAACTTTAATTGGACTTCTGTCACAAGAGCACAAATCATAATCCATCTATTATTTTTCTTATAAAGTTTTGAGCATAACGAGATGGTGATTTTTCAAACTAAATTATTATGAATCAAACTCTAAGAGGAAGTATTTAAATACAGTATATAAATTCTCCAAGGACAGGGTTTTTTTTTTTTTCTTCCTACTGCTGGAACATCCAGCTCCAAGAGGAGTATCTTGTGTATAATAAGTTCTTGATACATAGTCTTTATATAAATAGATAGGTTTTTGTCTTAACATGGGGATATTATTTTCTAAATTTTTCTGCTTGTGTTCTGTTGGCAAAAAACCCTCTATTATGATGAAATTGAAACTGTGATAATTATGAGTTGAGATATATTTTGTGAAACTCTCAGGAGTAACATCATCAAATGCCTTTTCAGCCCAGATAGCCCTCAGAAAGACTGAGTCAACATTGGAGTAGCTCTGACCCAATGGAATGCAAAATACATATGGAAAGGAGTAATTGTAAGTAAATTCTTGTTAGTGTCAGTGAAAGCATTTTATTCCTTCAGCATCTTGAACACTCTGAGTCCAGGAGATTCTCCATGGACAGTGTGATCAAAGTAGGAGTGAAGGATTTTTCTCTTTTCATACCATGTTTTCTCACAGATTATTATAGAACTTCAAGCCCAGTCCCTACAGAGTAAGTTTATGTAAATTTATGCATAGAATACTGTGCTACAGAAAACAATAGTACTTAGGGTCATCCCTTCTGCTACGGGCTTAAACTGCCTATCTTTAAAAGTATATGTTAAAATTCTAATCCCCAATGCTTCAGGTATAACTATATTTGAAAGCAGTCTTTTAAAGGTAATTATATCTTCTATAACTATTTCTCTATTGATGCACAGGTAGGATGTCTCTACGATTTGGTCATTATGAATTGTGCTGTTATAAACATGGTTATGCATGTTTCATTTTGGTATGTTGACCTTATGTTTTTGGGAGCATGCCCAGTAGAGCAGTAGACAGATCAAGTGAAATTTCTCAGCCATAAAAAAGGCAGATATGAAATTTTGAATAAAAGTGGGACCACCTTGAGTAAATAACGTTCAGTGAAATTGACTAAGCACAAAAGACCGACTATAGGCAGGCATCACTCTTATGAATATCACAAAAATAATGACATAAAAAGGCCCCAGCATGAGTGACAGGGTAAACAGAGGGGCAATGGTCAGCTAGGAAGAGTGTCAACCTCTAAGAAAAAAAAAGGTGCATAGGCAATCATTGATTCCCTAAACTCCATGTTTCCGATGTGTTATAGAATTTAGAATTCATGTGTATATAAATTCATGTGTATGTATATATTGCACAAATAACCAAGGTCAACATAACCATTGCGTATTTTACATCAACACTAATAAAATGAGGAAAAAGAAAAAAAGGTATTTATAATACATTAAAATAAATGCACTAGGGTAATACCAATTTAGTGTGATCTGTGTCCTTACAAAAAGGGAAAATTTGAATACAAGCATCTGTAGGAGGATCACCATCTGAAGAATTTGATCTCAGACTTCTACCCGTCCGAACTGTGAGGAGCTTAGGGGCATACCACCCTGGACTCACCCAGTCTCTCTAATCTTGGAAGCTAAGCAGGGTCAGGCCTGGTTAGTACTTGAATGGAGGAAATATGAGAAAACAAGTTCCTGTAGAGGAAGACATCTTATCTGTGTTACTTTATTGCAGCAGCCATATCAAACTAAGGTACCTCCTCTCCGAGACCTAAAGCTTGTTAACAGAGGAAGCTGACTGTCAGATCTTCGTTTTGCCTTATAATAAATTCTTCTCTATACTGGGTGGGATGGCACATACCTATAATTCCTGTATTTTGAGAGGCTTTTGGGAGGTCATTCTAAGTCCACATAATAAGAGACAGATGATAAATAGACAATAGATAGAAAAGATTGATCCGTAGATGATAGATCAATCAATATTGATGCCTTTTCAAGAGGCTCTCCCTCTAAAACAAGTTCATGACCGGCCTGGACTACAGGTTGAGAACCTGTCTCAAATAAAAACAAACAAAACAGCTCTCCTTCTGGCACACATCCCCACCCCACATATCTCCTACTCCCCATATAATGAATGGGTCTTAATCTCTTGTGTTGAATGCTTTGTGAGTTCTATATGAGATACTCACTTATTCTTCTCAAACCAAATTCCTATCTTTCTTTATGGCTGATAAATTTCATTTGATCCATCTCCTGCACTACTAGGCATGCTCCTGAAAGAAATAAGGTAAGCATACCAAAAAGCCATATGCACAATTATGTTAATAGCAGCACAATTCATAAATTGCGTATTTAATAAAATAACAAACCACTCTTGATGACCCTTCTCTTATAGGTAACAATTAGGAATGGAGGGATAATTCAGTGATTAGAGTGCTTGTCTACGAAGTGCAAAGCCCTGGATTCAGTTCTCCGGCACCACATACTAGCTGGGCATGGTGGTGGAGGTTTGTAATATCAGCACACAGGAGATTGAGGCAGGGAGATTGCTGTGAGGTGTAGGAAATCCTGAGCTACATAGTGAATTATGTAGCGAATGCAGGAGGGGCCTTAACAAGAGCGAGATCTTAGTGTCAAAAAAAAGATAAGGCCAGGTAAGATTTAGGGGTTTGGCTATATCTAATCACAGTACTTCTTGCTTAGCATGTGAGGGGTCTTGCATTCAATTTTCATACTATAAATTAGCCTTGCATGAGCACAAATGTAGGATTAACAGCAAATTCCACCTGAAAGATCAAGAAGCACATTTGTGTACATCCTTCCACTTTGTAATAGCCCCTTTATGAGAAGTTCTCTATTGCTCTTCTGTTTGCAAGTTTTGGTCAATACCTGAACAAATAGTCTTGTCATTAAGCTTGTTTAAACATAAACGCTTTGGGATGTCAAAGAAAACGCTCCCTGGAAAAGGAATTGACTATGTGGCACACTTGAATGTGCTTGTACTTCTAAATGAATGTGCCGGCTCGTCCTGATTGATGACACAGGGGCAAGTCTTCAGGGCTCAAGAAGAAGACAAAATAAAAAGAGACTGCACACCGAGAAGGAGTGAGTGCTCTTTATATGGTCAGTGTGGTTTAAATTTTTGCTCTATAGCGATAGAATGTTTTTCTCTTATTATAAATTAATAAGGAACTATGGACACTGAATTCAACATCAGTTCATTAACATATAGGATCTCCCAATGAAGATTTTAGGATTAATTTCCTACATTTTTCACAAAGACATCTCAATCTCTAAATTAAGGTAATAATGTGAATTCCACAATAGTTTGAAGTTTAATTAGTGAATATCACATGAAAATTTTTAAATGTTTAATTATCAATTGTTTTCAATGTTACTTGTCAGAAGCAAATAAGTTAACATTAAGACAAATCCAACTAAATATAATATACACTATGCCCCGTTTTGGGGGAGATTTACTAGCTTCTAAGATTCCACCAAAAAAACCCAAAAACTACAAAGAAGTTGACTGAAAACAAAACTCACACCTCTGGAGTCTTAAATTCTGTGTTCAAGGTATCAGTGGGCCTCATTTCTTCTGGACACTGAAGGAGAAACTCCCTGAGACTCCTCCCTGCTCTCCTATCTTCCAGAGGTCACCAGAGATTTTCCAGGTTCCTGCACTTACACATAAATTGCTCTAATGTACCTCCATCTTCACACGATTTTTTTGTCCTATGTCTGGACATGGCTTCTTGTATGAATGTAAGTCATTAGATTCAGGAGTCACACTAATCTAATACATCCCCATCTTAACTAATTATACCTGCATTTTTTTTTCTTTTAAATAAAGGTAGATTCTGAGTGAGTGGATATGATCCTCTGGGAGATTATTCAACCATAATGGCAAATTGGCCAACTAATCCAGGAGTTAATGCAGCGTCTATGATGACTAGAGTGCACTTAAGAAAGCATCGATTAGGCCAAAATGCTTCAATAGGAAGCATCATTCTCCCCCTTTCACTCCTCAGACAGAAGCAGGTTTTTGATGCATTATGTTCTAATAGAAAAATGTAATGTTGTTTCTAAATACTTTCAGGTTTCCTCAGAGCTTACAGCCACAAATATGTATGAAGCCAATACAAAACAACAGATCAAAAGCAGTTCCCCAGTTTTTAGTTTCAAGAGAAGCAAAGGTTATAAATGCCAAAGAAATTTTTTTTAAAAAAATCAAAAGAATCATAGCCCCAAACCATGTTCCACCCAATACTTCATGTTATGCTTCTATTGTAATATAAAGTCTCAAGAGAGGAGATTAATTTCAAGTTGCTTAACGTTTGATTTTTTTCAAAGTAATTATAATCATCCTCAGTGTGGTTGTTTTAAACATTGATATTTTGCAGACATGAAATACAAAAAGAAGGTGTCTGTGGAGAAGGAATGTTCTACTTCCTGTGGTTCTGGGATGCTTTGAAAAGATGCCTCCAGCTGTGCAGGGTGGTCCCTCCAGGAGCAGCAGACAGGCAAAAAGGGCTACCATTCCTCCTGCCAAATACTCCCTATTTTTGACAAGGGTAAAGTGACTTTGAACAGGGACTCAGAAGAATGGCATGACCAAAGCAAGAAGTACCGTGCTGGATTAGAACCAGGAAGATGAAAGTGAAGTGAAGCTGAGTGAGCACGCGGGAGTGGGGCACTGATGAAATATGCAAATGCCACCTGTTCTGTATCCCTCCCCTTGCCTGGTCAAGGAGAGTTATTCAGAAACACCTGCTCAGAATTCCATCCTAAGCAACTGGGTTCTGAACAAGAATGTCCCTAAATTGATCCAGTGCTTCTCTTTTCCTTGTAGCAGCAATGTTTATTAGTTACATTCAAATTCATTAATATTTGAAGACTTTGCTCCAAGCATTAGCTGCTAAGCAATCCAGATACCTTTCCTTTGTTACACTTTGTGCTTTGTTCCTCTCTGTTCTAATGTTATACTACCTGTCTCCTGGGGCACCATTTGGAGTTGCCCAAGAAGTGATGCTGCAATCAGATTTGCTTTTGAAACAAAACAAAATAAAAGACTATAATTTTCTGCTTTGTTTTTCCCAATTTCAGGGGCTTCCTAAGGATAGGGCTGCAAAAGAATGTCACTAAAGCTCAAAAACAGGTACTGACAGCCTCCAGATGAAGTCGTGTTTTCATTTCTCTGCATTTATCTTTTATTGTATCCACCGAAGTCTTTTGCTGTCTGCATGAAGCTTCCTTGCCAGTGCTTCCAGCTGCACTGGTCCCTCCAGCCACCATCTGGGTCCATGGCCATCTCCAAAGTGAACTGACCTCCCACCTCAATTGTCCTAGATTGAAGGACCCTCTGTTCTCTACAGCTTTGTTGTGCTGTGGCCAGTATTCTCCAAATGTTAGCGGGGAAAAATTTATTCCCTTTGTGTTGATTGCGTTACATGATTTCTAAAATAACATGCGTGATATTTCAAAGTCTTACAGACATTATTATTTTCCCAGTATTTTTACTAGTATTTGCTGTTTGCAGTACATAATTAC
>PVKB01003872.1:0-172867 GCA_004027205.1 Ctenodactylus gundi | reverse complement strand
ACCACCCTTTCAGAGGGAGGATGGTCACCTTCTTGGCTCACAGCAGTTGCATGGAGCACTCAGGAATGGGAGTCATGTTGCCTGGGTGTGCAGCCACATAACGTTATCCTTAAGTGCTGTCAGTGTTGCACACTTTCTGGCTTGTTGGATATGACCGATAACGGTGGTGGGATCCCTAAACTCTGGCTTTCCTCTTGTGGCTTGTGCCTTCCAGCATATGATGCAGCCCCCAGGGCCTCCTTAAGTTGTGCTGAGCCTGGAAGTATTTAAGGGATCTGAGGCCACAGGGTGGAGCATGGAGAACAAATGGAAGAGCGTATGAAAAAGGGAGAGAAGCAAATGCAGTGTAGAGCAGCCAGAGCTGCCCAAAGAGCTGACCTTGTGGTTCTAGAACAAAGAGCTGAAGAAGAGCCCCAGGAGGTAGCACACAGCTTCTGACTGTCACCATGTAGGTTGGGGTGGGCTTTTTCGTAATGTGGTACCTTTTGAGTTATCCTCAAGCCGTTAAGGGACCGCTCATCCCTCTTCCTGTAGATAGTCCCTCACCTATGCCTCTGTAAGTAACCGCTCACCCATACTCCCAAAAGTAATCCCAACAAACTCACTGTTCCACCAAGTGTTACTTTGGTGTAATTGTTACTTTGGCCCATCTGCTGTGCCTTATGTGGGGTGAAGAGATGTTGGTGTTTGCATCACACCAGGAAAAGTATTAACATGACAGAGGTGTACCCCAGTTTGATACCAACAGGATTTAACTGTCTTCATTGCATGGCTCAAGACACATATTTACCTTCTCCTGCAAGACCCATATTTATAAGGAATTGGATGGAATGTGTCTGAAAAACAAAATATCTTGAGCTTGTTGACAGGTACATCGCACCGTGTCACCTTCACTATTATGCCATTTAATAGGAAAACCCAGAAAAGGTCCACAACAAGTTCACGGCAGAATTTCAGCATGAAAAACTATTACCAGTGCCACTGATATCATTACATAATCACTGTCATTTGCTGTTTTAATAATCATTGTATATATGAAAAACCAAAATGGTTTCACTTAATGCAGTTTCATCATGAAAAATTGCTACTCTTATACTATTAATAATTTGCTATAAATATTGTCATAATCATTATTAGGGACATTACTTTTGGGCAAGATGGTGGCCGAGTAACAAAGCTATGCAGTGTTTCCTATGGACTCAAAAAGCTGAGATTATAATTAAAAACTGCTCATTCAATTTAACTAGGAGATGAAGGAGCACCCCAATAATTGAAAGGAGACCATGGAGAGATCAGAAATCCCAAAGACACATCAGAACTGTAGGAATACAGAAAAGCCCCAGGAGCAACCCCAGGCTGACTGGAAATGGCCCTAAGCCACCTGCATCCATGGTTTGAGGAAAGCCCAGAGCCTGGAACCTCAGACTCAGGTAAGCAGACAGTAGCCCCAGCCTCCAAAAACACACTTGACAGTGCAAACTGTGAATTTAAAGTGAGCTTTCCCCATAAAAGGCCTTCCAGAGCCTAGATTAGAAGCAACACTTGGCAGCCATAACAGGCAATGACATAGGCAGTAGCCATTTAAAATAAAAGAGCCCAAGACTGTACTAGTTCGAGCAAAAGAAGGCTCAGAAGTGCACATCAGGGATTTTGGGGTCACTCTTAAACGTTGTCTAGTAAGAAACTGACACAGGGACAGTTGCAGAGAGGACAGAAAGGCCACCAAACCTCTGAACACCTCAGAGGCCATCAGACTCTTAGGTCCTCCCTTAATACCTACTCCAAGCACAGAACTCATAGGAATTTTGGCTCATGCCCTCTTACTCATTCAAAGAAACGTCTCAGCTAGGCCTTTAAAGTGAAGTCTCTCAACAACGGCAACAAGGCAACAGGACACCCACAGAAATGTCTGAGACCCCAGAAGCTAATGTCACGGGCACTGAAACAATAGAACTCATAGGGAAGGAAGTCAAAAAGCAAATAAATAAGTCAAACCACCAGTTCAAATAAGATATTCTCAAAGAAATTCAATGATCAGTGGGCTTAAAGAGGAACTTATTTAATAAATAGTCATCCTAATGAATGCAAAACTTACGGAGCATATAGAAAACACAAATAAAAACTTGGCTAAGGAAAATAATGCAAGATATGAAGGAACATTTTGATAGACAAGTGGAAATTTTGAAATCTACCTAAAGTTCAGGATATGAAAAATACATTTGAAAGGAGTGAAGTCAGCTTAAACACTGTGAGGACAGGATTTCAGACCTTGAAGACAAGGCTGAGGAAACAAATACTATAATTAGGCATGACTCCAAAATTAAAAGTGAATGAAGTAGCTAGATACAACAGATGATGGATAATTTAAATAGAACCAATCTCAGAATTATGGGTGTGGGACAAAGAGCAGAAGACAGCACTGAACTCATGCAAGAAAATATTCCGAATCTAGGAAAAGATTTTCCTAAATAAAACCAGTAACTAAGGCAAAACAAGTTTAAATGCATGTGGTATTTTTTTTTTTTTGTTCTTGTACATGCTTTTAAAAAAAACAAAAAAAAAAAAAAAAAGAAAACAATCATTGTTAGTAATTGTTATAAGTGAGGTAGAGAAGCCAAAGAAAAGAATTAGCAATAGTCTTAAAGAAATATTGCCTATATTAAAAACTTAAATTCTATAATAAAAAGATCCTTAGGAAGGAATTTTTGAAAATCACTAAAAAAATAAGAAATTTAACTTTTCAAAATTGGTTTAAAATAGAATAGAAATACAACAGCAAAAATATAAAATAGAAGATGATGAACATATGAAAAACTTAAATTTTTATTATTTCCATTTTTTTCATTAAAAAATTTTGCATATTTTTGTGGATCAATATGTATTCCAAATCTTACCACCTTCTCTTTTTGTCTCCTCTATTGTTCAGGTTGAGACTTGTAGTACAATGTTGTATAGTAAGGATAATATGTCCTTTCCATCTTTTTATAATAATATTTTCAGAGTTTCAGTGCTAAGTATATGATAAGATTTGTGGTATATTGTTATTTGATTGAGATAGCCTTTTTTTGGCATGGTCTTGATCTGTAGCCAGGTGAATCCTGAACTTACTATGTAATCCAGGCTAGTGTTGAACTCACAACAGTCCTCCTGCCTCAGCCCTTTTGTGCTGGAATTACAGACACACACCACTATGCCCATCTTATATGGTGCTGAGGAACTCAATCCAGGTCTCTTTACTTGCTAGGTAAATGTTTTAACCCCTGAGTTATGCTTCCCACCCCCAGGCCCCAGCTCCTCTACTTCAAAATGAGGTGGTGAAGACAGAATTTTTAACTCATAGCTACTATAAGAAAGACCAGAGACCCAAACTCAAGTCTTTCTTACTCTACCTTCATGCCTTATTTCTGTCAGGCAATGATTCCTCTTTCAAAAAAATAGCTGTCCATTATTGTACAGAATGTAGCTTCTATCAGACAACTTCATAGACCAGGTACTCTTCTGATTCTACAAATAATTCAGTGCTCACAGCATCCTTACAAAACTTGCTGAATCAACAGAGGAATGATGAAAGTAGCCAATATGAATGTTATTTTTTAAAATTGACTGGAAAAAGAAAAGTTAAAGTGTAGGCTGTCTGCAGCGGCTTAACAGAACCCAGGAGTGCTGATAAAAAAATCAATATTTCTCAGCAGGGACATTGCAATGGAGTATACAGAGCCGAAGTTGGCAGTGAAGTTTTGTTTCTTTGGTGCCTTTGAGGCGTTGAAGTAACACAGGCACCTAAGGGTCTATGGCTATCCACACAAGGGGCCTAATCTTATTCTGTCCCAGGAAACATGCCTGGCCTTCTCATTGCCCTGTCTTTGGCACTCGAGGGACATTGGCAGGTGGATTTGTTTCCTAGCAGATTTAATTTTACTTTAACTTCTCAGAAAGTGAGTCTCTCCAGTGTGCCAAGCCCGCACCTTGTTTCTTGCTAGCCTTTTGTCATTCGACCCCTTCTGTGTTCCTGTCCCTTCTTGTGTTCACCCAGAACATCAGCAATAGTTTACAGGCAGTGAGTCAAAACTGAGTGAGCAAAACCAAAGCCATTTTTATTAGAAAAGAATCAGAATTACCCTGTAAGAAAAACAGTGTGTACGTATAATGTCATAGTTATCAGAAATTCCTGAACAAACTTTGTTGTTCGGGTCAATTCTTTTCTAAAAAATATTACTTATATATCACAAGAATTTTCAATAAATTGAACATCACCACCTATTCATATGTGGGGCAAAAAGAAGCAATATTTTAAAAATCCTATTAATATTGCAATACTAAGAGTTTAACAGTTCAAAATATCTTTCAGAATGTTAGGGTGGTTTTAAGATTAATTTTAACATATGTGAAGATTTCATGGAAGATCTTGTTACACTGCTTTCAAATAAGTAATTACTACTGAGGTGGGATTTACATCCAGTTCTCTAGATTTTTAGCCCACATTGTATTTTCAAAACTCAGATATGCTTTATTTATTATTCCTTGACCCAATTTTAAGTTTAAGGATAGAATTGTATAGATGCAATTCAGCCAAGGAGAGCAGAAAAAACATTTATGTGACCCAAAAGATGTCTATGCCTAGGACATTTTAATTAATCCCCTGCCCCTGTCTTACATAGACATATCTGGTTTTTTTTTAAATCCCATATATTTAAGTGTACATGCTTCATAAAGGCAATTGCAACTTATAGGTTTGACAAATTTAAGTGCATGCTATTTATAATTTTAGAAGGTTTTAGGAGACATCCAGGCTCAGCGGTCTTGGTTTTGCCTTATCTGAAAGGCTGCAAAAATAATTTAAATTGGCTTTTCGGCAGGTGTGCCTTACCCCCTACCACTCCCCTCAGGTTAGAAGTAATCACCTTCCACAGCTCTCAGAACCTGAGTCTGACTCTTCCTTCTGTTACTGTGTGTGGATGTGCCCTTGGGCATGAGACCCCACATGAGAAGACAACAAGCGCACAGTATGATCACACAAGACGTCCCATCCATGATTTCACTTTCACTTCATTACCAGGAAGCATTTACATTTGTGCATATTTGTCATGAGGTTTGATAGGGAAGGTGATGAGAATAATTTCCTACATTTTTATTAAGGATTTCGCTCTTCAAAATATCTGAAACTGAGAGGTTCAAGCTTTCTGACCTAAAGCGACAGCACAGTGCAGCAGCTGAGCTTTCTACTTTCAGGAAGGGATCCAAACCTTAGAGACATTTTTGATGTCAGCTTGTTTGTTAAGGTACATATAATGTGTTGCTTGTAGCAATTTTTATATCTCAAAATGTATTATTGAAGTTCACAGTTCACATGGCAAAAATAATTTTCTAAATACCTTTGATCATTTTCACCTATTTCTAGTTTTGGAGAAACACTGTTCTTCTGTCCTTTTTTTCCCAGTTAGATAAAGATTTTATCCCAATTTCAAAAGCAATTCTTGATTTCTTGAATAAGTTTTTAACTCTTTGGAGAATTTTCAATGTCCTTATTTTAAAATCGCTCAGGTTTTCAGCTTCTGAAAAAGGGACAAGATTCTCCATTTTGTCACTACAGGCTTTCAGTATTTTAAATCCTTATTACTTATGAAAAGTTAACCCATAAATTTGCACATGAAGCTGCAATTATTCTTGTACTTCCATGCCTAACCCTATTAAATTTATCTTCTGTAATTTATATATGCAAATTCTAAATCATCATGTAGATTGAGATGTAGATGCTAGAATAGGCACAATGAAAAGTAATCAGTACTGTGAAAGATATTAAAATATAGGGTAGTTTATTTAAACTTGTTTTAGCAACTAAGAAGTAAAAATGACTTGGACAGCTCAGGTTCAAAATGTGAAAAATTAAGAGTTTGCATGTTAATTCATCTGTTTAGGAAAACAGTAGATTAATATCAGTAATACACATTATTGTATTCCAAAATCTTATTTCTTAAATAAGATATTCAAAGTGCTAAATACTAATTTTGCTTACTGAAAGTATAAACAAGTGGCATGGAATTTGGTATGACCAAACAAATCCAGAAACAAAAGAACAGTCTACTTGTATGATGGGTATAAAATTATTCTCACAAAAGTTGGGTGACTTACAAACAACTGAAAAACAAACTGCCATGTGGCTTTTAGGTGCTAACTCTTAAATAATAACTTGCACCTACATGACTTCGACTCGCAAACCGATTCTGTAAGGCAGGTAAACAGCACCAGAGGACACATACAATGATGTAGTGAATTTTCCAAATATCAAAATTATCCTCTAAAAATGAAATTAGGAGAAATGCAAAAGCAGTGATGAGTTCATCCTGCTGCAGATATGACACAGCCCAATAGCTATCACGCAAGATTTTGAAAACACAATCAAGTGTCTTCTATTTCCATATTCTAGAATTAATAGTTGTTTTAAATAAGCCAGGATTTGTGAGAACAAAATGGAAGGCTATGAGAAAATTATGAAGTTTGAAAGGAAAGAAAATCATACTATGTTTGTACTCATCTGTCTGTACGTTGCTTCTCTTACTAACCAATGCAATTATTTATTTATGTCTCTCTCCTTGAGAAAGATTAGATGCATTAGGCAATTGTTTTTTGATGCTATGACCAATTAAAATTATTCCACTTACGTTAGAGCTAATAAGATTACTTCCTGTTTTGATAATAAATTTGCCTAGACAGTATATTTCCAATGGGAAGAGAAGGTGATTCTTGAGAATATAAGTTTACTTAAGAATGATTTAAAAATGAGGCATTTTTGGTGAAAGATCAATGTAAAATTTTGGTAAGAGTAAAAATAAGAAAATTTTCTATTAAGAATATCTAACTTTTCTACTCTAGAATACCATGCAAATGACTATTCACTACAACATATTAACATTAAAAATATCACTAGAAATTGGGAAAAGTGCCATGAGCAGTTTACCAACTTCATATAGTTATTCCACTTACTTTAATATGTGTTCACTATATATCAGACATCTTTTGAAGACTTTAAGATATGACAATTAATAAAATATATAGAAATACTTACCTTCATGGATTTATACTTCAGCAAGTCAGAAAATAAATGAAAATATAAAAATCAGTAAATATTGTAGTATATCAAGACGTGATTAAATGTTTTGGCAAAAGAAAAACACAAGATAAAGGATGTTGTGAATCTTGGGAATGGAAAGACAACTTGTTTCATTAAGTGAAAAGCTCAAAGCATTATTGAAAAAAAATGGAAAAGGGAGAAAGATCTAAAAGTGGAGTGGGACATGAGCAATTAGATTCTAGGGGAAGTGCAACATAGCCAGAGAGAAGAGGAGGATTGAAGGCCCTGGCAAGTGTAATCTGAAAGGTTTTTTTTTTTAATCCCACATGTTAGTACCATGGCTCAATTTGTATGTAAATAAGAAGAGACTGATGATAGACCCCCTGGCTCACCACAGAGCAGTGCGACTGGGGATTGAACTCACCAGGGGACACCTAGCTTCTAGGTTTTTTCAGGCCTTCGACATTATCAGAAGAGGCTGGATAGTTCAAAACCATCAAGAATTCAAAAACTTCCTTAAAATAGTTTTGCTTAAGAAAGGAAGTAGAGTATTTTTCATCCTGTAAGATTCAATAGTAATTGGTTTGTCTTAAGTTCATTAAGACTTTATAAAATAAGAAAACGTTAACATTAACAAAATTGTATTGGCAGGATTCCTGCTATCAATATGGTGGTGTTAGCCTGCGATTTCAACTTTCTTCACCTTTCAAATGTGAGTAATTTGATGGGAAAAATACAGAGATCTCCATGTTAGCCTGGAAATCAGTACAGGATTCCTAGAGATGCTCGAGAGGCCTTAGATCAGGGAAGATTTTGGAAGGAAGAGTCATTCAGCTCATTTGGTTTACCAAATGGAAAACTAATACAAAGCCAATAACCAAAATAATTAATTTCTGTTTTCAATCAGCAAGAATGGAGGTCAAAGGCAGCACATAATCTGAATGTATAATCTCCATTTATGACTGGTATATGTGTGCATGTGTGTGTGAATATGAATTTAATAGCAGCTGTTGATCATGAAACAGAAGGCTAGATTTAAAGGCAGATAGAATGAGATCCTTAGTTTTCTTTAATGTTACTTGTTTCCATTATTATGGCAATTATACATTAATTTCTGTAAGTTGTGAAACTATATTGGAAAAAAAAAACAGAATAGAGTCAGTGGAAATTACTAACACAGTAGGGGTAGCAAACATAGCAGTGTAGCATTTCTAAGGAGTTTGTTCTCAGCGCCTCTATCTAATACTTCGTATTTATTGAAGGGACCATTGATGTATTTTCAATATTTTACTAATCAATTTAAAACTAAGAAACTGTGTGTGTGTATTTTGATTCCAGGAGATAAATATGTCTTCTCCTGGCCCCAAACACCTAGCAAAAAAATCTCAATTGTAAATGGAGACTCTAAGATCTTGTGCTTGAAATAGTTATTCATAATCAGTAGCATCCAGTTAAAATGGTAAAGCCTTCAGAATACTCCTTGCTGACGTATATGTTTGAGATTTATATCTGAGTATAGAATGGCTCACCAGCTTTGAAAATTATTTCATTAGATATAAAGAAAACTCATTGCATTTGAATTGGAAAAACCAAACAAAAATATGTAAGTGGATAATGACTTTACCATGGAAATTCAGTATGTATTTATAAATTCATATTAGATTAATATCTATCCTAAATTTAATTTCCCCTTTCCCATAGCTATAAAAATAAAATCTACTCATGCCAGTCTTTAGCTTAAAATGTATATGACTTTTGCCATTTGTCGGCCAAGCGAAATTAACACTCTGCAGAATGATACATAGTCCTTCTTCAAAATGTGTGAGCTCTCTTTTCATTTTAATATCATTGCACTTTTCTTCGTAGACTCTACGCTTCAGTATCATTGAAGGATTTGCTGTTCTCTGAACTCAAGACAGCCTTTTTATATGTCTATTTCTTTGTTCATTTTATTCTATTTGAATATAATCTTGCAACATTCTTCTGCCCATAATTCCCAATTATCCTTCTACATCCAGAAGTTGTAATTTAGAGTTTAAGACGGAGACTTAAATGACTAGGAGGCATAAAAGAAAGACAGATCATATTTCTTGCAAACTCTGTGGGTACATGGCATGCCTAAAGGCCACCTAGAGGTCAGACAGTACCGGGAGGTCACAAAGGTGATGGATCTGTCAGTCAATATGTTCATTGCGTTTCAGGACAATATCGAAGTGTGTTTTTGCAGGGATTTTTAAAATGGGTTTAAAACAAGTGGGCACATCTTCCTGAAATTTATATATATATATATTGTGTTTGAGAGGTGAACACTAAGGAACATCTACAGTCAATGCAGAACAAGCGCGTTAGCAGGACGAGTCATGCAGACGCATCTACATAAGACAAGGCCACCAGTAGAATGTGTAATAAACAGATGACTTGACTGACTGTATTGAAGAAGTGGGAGTTTTAGAGCTGGAAACTTTGAAGGTTGATTTAGGCCCATTTCTGGCATGAGATAATTAAGTTTGTATATAAAATGGATACCAAAGCAACATAAAGTTATGGGAATTCACATCATCAGACCATATGTCATTTGTGCAGGGTCTCCCGTAAAACCCTGAGGTAGCTCGTGATCACATTCTGTCTGTTGTAATTGTTTGCTCATTGCAGTTAACTTCATCTACTATGACAATTTTTATTTAACCATATATTACAGGCTCCCAAGAGTGTTCTGAATGTAAGAGTATACCTCGTAAATGTTTATCAACTCAATGAAAAAGTGAGAAAATATATGTTTGCTAGTTCCAGATGAACAAAAAAGTTCAACAGTCCTGATTTTACAGTTTACCTTACTCAGGAAAACCCAGAGCATTTTGTACTCTGTTTCCCTGCATGGAAATATCTAGTGTAGTAGCTAATTTAATGGCAAAAATTATTTCATGGTCTATATACATGTACTGGAATTTTATGCAAAACTACATGAAAATTTGATCCAAACTTTTAATGGTTTTGCTTTGAAACTTTTTTGCCACTCTTTGTGAGGTTACAAGAATATTATATTCCTTCAAAAAGTAACTATAAAGATTGCATATGCTTTTCTTCCTTAACAAAACTTGTAAAAGCTAGTAACTAGCTTCTCTACTCGGAGACTGGTAGAGTGCCTTTACTTTTCAGACATCTATTATTTTCATCTGTGGAAGGAGAACTGGTCGCATCTTGTGAATGAGCTTGCTTTGTGTGAGAGCTGGCATTTGTCTTTTCTTACCCCAGGAGTGGCTGTCTCAGCTAGTACAGCTGATATATCACCATAGATGACTGCAAAGGTGATTATAGCAGGATGGTAAGTGATTGAAGAACTCGGTTTATTGCTCTTAGTTGGTCCTGAAGCTTTATAATTACTTCACTTAACTACACTTCCTCAAGGTTCTTCTTTGCTTGAACAGAGCTATGTCTCTTGCTCCTGCCGTTTTTCTAGGTGGTGATGTGATAAGTACAACCATTTCAGGAAAACCAAGCACATTCGTCTCTGTAGTTATCATTGTTGGGAACTCAAGCTGTCACAGGTCCAACCTGAGGAAGCCACTGCTCTCAGCTGTCCAGAGCGGGCACTGTTGTGTTCTCTACTGGAGACTTGTAAGCCCCAGATGCCTGCCGCTGCCAGATGCTGTGGCGAAGGCACCTTGCCAGTCTCTCCTCTAGGCCTGCTGGTTTTTCCACTGTTGTCTTGGTAAGATATGCAAGCATTTTAGGGGTCAGGAAGGCACCCAGGAGGGGATTCTGCGAACGACTGTTATAATAGATGGTACAGGGACAAAAACATTAATAATAAAATGAAAAAATGACAGATATAAACAAAAGGTTTTTTTTTCCTGTTGTTGAAATTATAAAATAACTCCTACCCCATGCTCCAAATGATTTAGAATGTGCCAAACAGAAGGAAGGCCCCAGAAGGCAATGCAGTTTCCTTTCCTAAGAGAGGGGATGCTGTGTTGCAGGAATTATGGGTAAACTTTTAAATAAATCCTTAAAAGAATATAAGACATTTGCAGACTCAAGGTGCAGCCCTGCCATAAATTAATAATCTATATATAATCCTGACAAACATATCAAAGGAAGTTTAAAATTTTTATGCTCAACAATTTACTTGAGGACACAGGCTGCACAAGAAAATTTAAGACATCATCAACACAATTTTTATTCTTAAGGAAATTAAAGCATAATTTCTGTTAAATTAAATATAAACATAAGCTGATAATAAAATAACTTAAGATGAGAAAAATTTCTGTATGGCTAAGAAATGAGTTTAAGAGGACAAAAAATACCAACAGCGATGCTAAAAGTTAATTGGGAGCAGTATAGTATAAAATTACACTCCTGAAGACAGAATAATTGATGTGGAATAAAGTTGCAAGAAAATGTCTCATAAGACAGAGAAGAAAGAGCAAAAGATAAAGGCAATCAGATAAAATCCATGACTTATATACCACTCGTAGTAATAATTAGGACAGTTTACAAAACAAATTTAAAAACTAATTAAAAATGAAGGATGAAAACAATTACGGAGGAAAGCAAATGTCAACACATAAAAGTTCTGGTGACAGGCACTCCTAGTGAAACATAATCAAATGGATATTTATTTTGGAAAAAGTATTATGTTGTAAAGACAAAGAATCACCCAGCCTCAGAATAAAAGAACCATGGAAAATATGATATGATATTGGTTTTATGAGCTGCATCTTCTTCAGCAGAAGCTAGAATATAATGCAGTGATTTGTACCAAATGTTAAGGATAAAAATTATAAAAATTTTCTCTAGTTACACAGGCGTTGTTCTGAAGGTGATATATATATTTTCCAGTACATTAAGCAAAAGTGCTATATAATCTAATGATCTTACTTTTCGAAAAATATGGGCTCAACAATCACAGTGCTGAGAATCACAAAACACCCGAGGACACATTCCAGTTCATTTACCATATTAGAAAGTGTCGTCTATGTAAGCTTGTCTGAAGAGGACTATACTTGAAGAGACTGCTATGAAATACAACATCATGTAAATGTGAACGTAGTGAAGACAGCTGTTAAGACTCTCACATCTGGGCTGCAGAAGCATCTCTGTAATATCGGATACTCACCAGGGATCTACTGAAAAAAGTGATTGAGTAGTAGTGGATGTGACAGGCCCCAGGTGCTCCTCAACCTGGATGATGGCCATTGCTAATCATGGAAAATGAGAATATATAACCTTGCATGGCAAATAGCATTTTCCAGAAGTATAAAGATATGGACCTTGTAAAAGATGACCCCAGGAGAGCCAGTATAAGATCCTAAGCCCTTTAAAAAGGAACTTTTATAGGATGTCAGCATAAAGTTTGGACAGGGGCCACACTGCTGGCTGTGAAAGTAAAAGGAGAAAAGCCGTAAACCAAGGAACATAGATGGCCTGTGGACCTGGACAAAAGACAGGAAAATGCATTCTCCTCAGAGCCCAACTTCCTTGTATGTATCGTAACCGGGTTACTGACCTAAGTACCCTCAGCCCTCGCAAAACTTGTGCATTTGAGGTTTCAGTTGGAGGTGGGCCCCTGATGCCATCCATGCACCATTCACTGCGTACCTGCTGTTTTAGTTCACTTGGGCTGCCCTAACATGAGTATTATAAACTAATTTATAGCAAAATTTGTATCGTTGATGCTAGGAAGTTCAAAATCAATTCCCCAGCTGACTTGATGTCCAGTTAGTTTCCATTCCACATAGAAAACACCATGAAGTGACAGAACGGGGGAACACACTCTTCCAGGGTATCTATCTCTCAGGTGTGACCAGGGTGCTAGTGTCATTCAAAAAGGCTTTGCCTTCCTCAGCTCCCAAAGGTTGTGCCTGGTAATATAATCTTGAGGATTAGATTTTAACCTGCAAATTTTGGGGGAAAGATATTCATATCAGAGTGCCTCCTACATTCATACACTCTGCCTCACACTTTGACACATTGACCTTGGTAGTTCTCTTTTGGTGGATACTGTTAACTGCTTTCCCAGTGTCCTTTCTCCCTTTTTTATGACCATGACCTTGGTATTCTATTACAAACCTATGTTCCTCCACATTCAATCTGTACAGTGGTTTCATTCTTGATCTATTTTGAAGTTTTACTTATGGACACATCACCCATATTAGACCAATCTATATGTTCATAGCCCTGACAGTAATTGGTTAGGTGAATCCATAACCCAAGTGGTTTCAATGAAAGTTGCCTCTAATAATCTAGTTGAGAATGAGAAAAGGTATCTTTGACTCTGAAGTTTTATTTTTGTATGTAGAGTCCTATTATATTGGTCAAAGCCACTAAGTCTCATGGAACATAGTTCAGTAAACTTTGCAATAGGGTTTTAAATTTTTCTCAAAAAGTAGTAGTCGAGGGAGTAGTCACTCATGTCTTACAGACTTACATTGAAAAAGAGTTACATATTTGAGGAATTCTTGCGGGATTTCCTTGTGAAACACATAGATACTTTTAGATACCTAGATAATCTATAGAATTAATAAGACATAGCACATTTGAGCAATATTTTTTTTCTAATGAACTTTTCTTTAACTGCGAGAGATATTTGGATTCTTTTAACATTGGCCAAAAAATGATTGAAATGAATATTTTTACCAAATCCTCCTTATGAGTCTCAAAAATGTATATTTAATTATGATTTTTTTCATTGTGTTCACTATTTAGCATCAACTAAATGTAAAATGAGATAAGCTTGGCTCATATGTACATGAAACTTATTGGTGGGAGATTCACTTTATTGTATGTGGACTTTACTGTTCTGTGAGTATGTTCATGCTAAGTGAAAATACAAAATGAATAAATTAACAATAGTGAATGTAGGCTATTCTGGAGAAATCTTTTTTAATTAGACTATAACTACTAAGAAAGTTTTATCATAAGTACATAAACACAGCATTATTTTAATTTGTGTTCTGTGAGGACTTATCAGGCTGGCAAAACCAACAACACTTTACTTATGGAAAACACAGTTTAATAGGATATTTCTTATTCTTAATTTTATGGGAGGATATTGCTTTGGATAATATGTTTGGAAATTTTGAGTAGTCATAAGAATAATTAGAATAATTTTTACTTTTTCTTTTTTTGTATATGGACAGAATTTTGATGCCTTAATTATTTAAAAAAAATAGCAAACACCTTTGGCATCTACACGGCTGACTTCAAACAGGAGGAGTTATGTTTTAGTCAGTGGTTTCTCACCAAGACTTCTAGTTAAGAGCTTCATATTCTACCTCATATGCTAAAAACGAAGTAAGAACTATTCATTCAACACAACCCCATTTTGGAAAAAGGCCAAGTGCTAACTATAGCTGTGCCGGGCATTTCTACTGGTTGCTTCCAATGCAGATGCTGAGTGCTTGGGGTGGCTTTTTTTCTTATTTTTCTCTGCGTTTAGTGAGATGCATTTTATTGAGTCCTTTGCTTCTATGGCAGGATATCTACCTGATGGAATTCTACAGAGCTTAGGTGAGAGGAGTGGATCATCAAATTTTTGGATATTTCCATCTCCACTCTCTTCACTGTGCAAATCTGAAAATGTCTCTACCCTTTCACATGTGGTCAGAATTTTTGTAAGTCAGAAGGGTGATTCCTCACTTTCTGTTTAGTAGTAGGAATTTGGAGAGAACAAATTTCTATTCATTCTACACTTTTTCTTTGTCTTTGGCTGCTTTCCTTCCAACCTAAAGAAAACGACATTGGCCCAAGGGTAGTTAATTGCTTGAGGTTTACAGATTTAATTGTTGAGGCTGCCATGGAAGTGCTGACTAGTGATTCTCAGAGGGTGTCTACATTGGCTATGACTTATTATACAAGTGTGATTTGAGAAAATAAATTATTGGAAAGTCAATCAGTATGTCTGGGCCTTAAATTTGTCCTGTGATATTAGATAATGGGCATAAATTACTTAATGTCCCAGAAGATTGAGAAGTTTGAATGAAAATCAAATACATGAAACTAGTTTAGGAATTCTGAGGGCAAACTGAAGCCAGAGCTAATATCAGACAATTTGGGATCAGTGCACTATTGGATAATAATAAAAATTCCTTTAATGTCTTTAGGTCAGTCATGCATTCTATTTTTCACCATAGTAACTTATCTCTAGGTCTTGCGCACATTTTTTTTTTTAATGTGTTTTCATGCTGAAATCATTTGAATTAACGTCTTCTGGTGCAGGTTTTAAAGCTGAGTTATCAGTATAATATAGTACCTAAGATACAATTTCTACAGGGTAAGTTTACAGTGTATGCAAATTATTTCTATGCAATCAGAAATTCTATTATCAGATCATGTGCTATTTAATGTCTTATATAATGGAAAAAACTCTGTTTTATTTTGTTTGTCAATAAAATACACTAAAGGTATAAAAAGACAATAACAAATGAACTTTAAGTTTCACAATGACCCTGAGAAAGAATTCTAGTAATTCCCTTAATATGTAGAAATCTCATTTTAATTAAAATTTTATGAGATACTTTTGTTCATTGGCAGCAAGGATTTCTAAAATGTTACCATATTAACTACACAATTACAGAATTCTTTATGTTCGATGTGACATCTCGGGACAAAAAATTAGTAAAAGTTTTCTATGTATTTTCTTTTTATTATAAGAAAGTAATAAACCATCACACTATCCCTCAAAATGGAATAGCTATTTGCATGGTAAGGAATCTGATTCTAATTGTAGTCTTATTTTTAAAGACACAGAAATACTTATTGGTATAAGTAATTAATTTTTTATATAGGAAAATTTTCACATTTTGTATTTTGCATATATGTGGAAGAAAGGAAGTTTAATTTTGTATCTTTGTGTAGAATTATTGTCCCAGAATAAATTCTATTTTATTTGTTTGGTTTACAAGCAGCAACTCCCAGAGATTACTATTTAAGTAAAATTTGGTCATTAGCAATACTAGATTGTTTCTTGTGAGATTTTTTTTTTTTTTTACAATATACATATATTCTGTTTTCTCACTGTATTTTGGTTTGGGATGAAACTAAAAGGGCATGCTAAAAAATCCTAATTGACTTTGAATTTCCTGATCACCGAGTTATGAAATCCCTGCCTAATTTGAAGTACATCAGCATCACCCTTCTTTACACGTATTATTCGTATCCCACATACAAACACACAAACAAAACTTTGGTGTGTAGCAGTTAAACTCTAAGGTTTCCTTTCAGGCCAGGTATTCAGTCACTGTGTCACGTCGGTACTGGCCAGTGGGCCTTAATTGACAGGTGCAGAGTCTTCCTGGATTCAGGGATTTTTCTTCCACTGATAATGCATACATGCTGATTCTCGAGCTTCTATGCAAAGGGCAGGGATATGCCAAATGATCAGAAAGACGAAATCATTAAGTGGTGTCGTTATGTGTATGTTTTAAAAGCTGCTTATTTTTAAGCAATAAATTTTAATATTTTGTTCACTTAATAGAATTAATGTTTGTGTTTCTGAATTTTTTCATTTTGATTTCCATATTATTATCCCAATTTCTTACCATGTTAAGATTTTTGTTAACTAATTTATTTATTTTCCTCCCATTTTATTAATACATATTTATGTGATACATAATGCTAACATTGAACTTGAGTATTTTGTGCACATATATATCACAGTAGAGTTACAAAGCCTTCTTCTCTCTCTTTTTGGCCCTTCTGTAGCCCTTCTCCCTAACTCCCACTAAGCTCCATATTTAATTCTATGAAATGACTGTGATCTGGTTTTCTCATATTAGACAAACCATTCTATATTTAACCTCTGTGTCTGACTCACTTTACTGAGCATGATGGCCTCGAGTTGCATCCATTTATCTACAAAAGACTCAGAACTATGTCTTTATATATGAGCAGTACTCCATTGTGTACATATACCACAATTTTTGTATCCTTTGATCTATTGAAGGGTATTTTGGCATCTTCCACATTTTAGTGATTGTGAATTGTGCTGCTGTGAACACACTTACGCATATATCCTTTAGTATGGTGCTTTATAAAACTCATAAATGATCACTTACCTATTTTGTTCCACAATGATTGTTTTGTTGATCTGGGGAACTATTCTTTTAGGAAGAAAATAATGTAAAATAGTCACTTGGCACAACACACATTAGTGCATATTTACTTCCTTTAGGATTCAGGTTTTTAAATAAATATGTGGTTTTTTGTTATATATTACAGTGACTGTAACAGGATACTTCTGACTCCAGGATTTGAACAAACACATAATTTGTCTTCCCATTTATACAAAAAATCAAATATATTATGTATTTATATTTTTATGAGAGTGCTTCAGAAGAAAAATGGTGGGATTTTGTATCACGCCAAGGCAGGTGGGTGCTATGCCTCGGATCATTTTAAGCATATTATATTGTTTACAGGGTTATCCAACTTTCTGCACAGTACATTTTCCCTTTTTCCAATAAATTCTAGTTCTATTCTGTCAAAAATCCAGCACAAATATGGAGAAACAGTATCACACATCATCAAGATGCCTGTAAAATAATCACACGTTAGGTATGGCAGAAAATGAGTGTTATCTTAAAATTTTGAATTATTTGTGAGCATTGTAGAGATACCACAGGAATCCGAGACAGTACAGATGTTTTCTATTCAACAATTTCAGTACATTAAAGTCAATAAGGTGAGTGTGTACCAAGTAAAAGTCACCTCACCTCACCTGACTTTGTTTATTAAGTCTGTCACTTTTGGTTGACAACTTGGAAATAAGTTTTTTTTTTTTCAACTGAAAAAGAGAAACACACATTGAAACTTTTTTTTTTTCAATGAATGGAAATTTGACATTTAACTTTTTAATCATTAGATTTCTTATGAATCTGTGTTGAATTTTATGGTTTCCAAGTTTATTTAACCTCCTCCCTTTTCACACTGGCACTTTCCAATGTTTCTGATTCAAAAGTATAACTTTTATTTTGAAGACTCTTTTCTATGACAGCAAGGGGTTTCTGATTTTCTAGTAAAAATTTTGTGTGTTTGCTTGTTTTTGTTTGTTTAGACGTACAGGGGACTGATCTGAGAGCCTTCCCACTGAGCGACATTGTTTTGAGACAGGCTCTCCCTAAATGTCTAAATTGCTCAGGCTGAGCTTAAATTGAAAATCCTCTTGCTGTATATTCCCAGAGGGCCAGGATTATGGTTGTGTGTTACCACACATGGCTAAGAGTTTTATTTTTTTAAATTGTCTTAAACAAACTGAAATGCTTCATCAATCTTCAATGTTACTTTTTAATTGTATTAATTATTGTCAAGGTTGACCATCTAGATCAGTGGGTTCCTGACATTTTTGGTACCAGAGGACTGTTTTTTTCTTTTTTTTTTTTGAATTGAAAAGGCATTTGCTTCTTAAAATCTTTTAAAATTGAAATTCTGCTTTATTATATGAAAGTCATAATCTGAACAATGTTGGACACGAAGGAGTGCTAGCTTAAAAGCATGCAACTCAAAAAGTGCATAATATTCAAATATTCAAGTGGGTTGGCAGAAGATTAATTTTTATGATTAATAGAGTTGGACAGGATGATTTTTGAATGGTTCAGTATGTTACATTCATTGTGCATTTTAGTTCTGTGGTTATCACATGCATTAGAGTGAGTTGTATCATTACTTATGACATACTACGGTATATTTATAATAGAACTACGGTGCACAATAAATGCAGTGGTCTTCTAAATGGAGGCAGAGCTTAAGCAATCACATGAGTGATGGGGAGAGGCTGAAAATACATATGGAGCTCACGGAGGTAAGCAACCTCAAAAAGAAAACTGTTTTAAGGTGTGTTTTTCTTAGAAATCGTTAACTTTCAAGTGCTTACTCAGGGAAGTTTGAGTATCTATGTGAGGGCTAATATTTTTTTTTTTTCTTTACAGGGAATTGAGCAGTAGGCTTTTATACTGAGCTACAACCTCAATCCTCTTTATTTGTTGAGGAGGAGTCCTGGTAAATCCCTAACCTGCCTAGACTGGGCTTGAAATGGAGATCCTCTTGTTTGGGGTTTACTGGCATGCACCACCATGCCCAGCAAATTTTGTTCTTTGTAAAGAAAAGAGATCAAGTCATTGAACAAATGCATCATGGCTGTGATAGATAAATTCAGAGGAAATCACAGATATTGTCAAGTGTGATCAGCCACTGAGAACACCTGGTGTGTTCTATTATCTTTCAGAGCTAGAAAAATTGCTGATGACTAATGAATCCTTGTGCAATCAGACAGGATTTAGCTTTGACAAAACTTTTTCCACAGTGTACAACATAAACCAGGTGGAGAACTTGAATGTATGTAGCTTTTTTTCTTTTAAAAATAATCTCCATAAATGCACACACTACTAAAAAATGCAAATTGATTTTTAAAAAATTTTCACAATAATTTTCCTCTTTTTATATTATGTGTTTTAACATGAAGAGGATAATGTTTAAGCAAGTATTTATTATATTCTGGTTATCACCTTCTGTAATAATTCAATGATGGGTATATTTAGAAAATTGGAACAGTTTCCATATATCTAATATTCCAGGGGCAGCAGTACTATTTATTACACACAGATCATCATCATACCTAATATGGCATTTCAGTCATCTAAGAGATTTTTTACATAACTGAATATTTCTAATTCTCTCCTTAAGAATTTTCTACATGATTATTTAAGACATGTTAGCTGTCTGATAAAATGTGAGTTTTAGTGGTGTGTGTGCATACGCTTGCGTGTATGTGAAGTCCTGGAATCTTCATAAAATACCCAAATCTACCCAGATAAAAAGATCTGTTTGAAAAAAATGAAGAAGGGCCTTACAAATTGTGTTGACTTAAAGATATTAGGATTAATGGTAGGAACAAAGCCGGTACCCGAAAGTAGAGGCAGCAAATTCAAACCATTCAGAATCACCATCTGTAAGTGAAGGGATGAACCAAAGGAAAAAGGAAGAAAGGAAGGACAAGACAATATGGAGACAAAAAGAACAAGTGGATTAGAGAGGTAGTGCATTCATTTAAATTTTGATGCCTAAAATAATGTTTTCAATAATGCAATTTCCCATTGAGAACATGAAGAAATGCACAAAATTATCTAATAGTTTTATAATGGTATTGCACATCTGATGGAAGACTCTGGAAAAATAACTTTCATATTGAACTATAAATGGTTGTCAGTTGTGATAGTAAATGGGAACAGACTAAATAAACCAGTATCAAATCACATCTAAATGGAAAAATGTTTAACTATTTAGTAGTCATCTTTTCCCATCTCTAGGCCAAAATACTCAATTTCTACAAGTAACTGAAGAAAATTGTATTATAGATCATGGTTTTCAGAATGCTCAGTTAACGGCTGGTTGTCTCCAAGGCAGATATGGCATGATGGAAGCGTATGGCAGAGGGAATGCTCTTGCCCCTGGGTAGCTGGAAACACTAGAGGAGGAGCCAGGACAAGAATACGTCCTTTCAGGCTATATCTCTGACTGGGCTCAACTCCTAAAATCAGCAACAAGCTTCATCAGTGGATAATGCTGCCATGACCCGATAGCTTTCAAACATGAGACTTTGGGGCCGGGGGTGGATTTTAGATCTAAATTATAGCAAAAAGTAGAAGAATGTATGTCTTGACCCTCTTTTTTACTTCTAATCGTTACATGAATTTTCTAGAGAGAAGTAGAAGAAACATCTGCTTCTCAATTGAGAGGGAGACAGAGACGACAATTCATAAAACAACTTGGACAGATCGAGCTAGGCCAGTAAAGCTGCTCATTAGGGCATACGTACTGGTCAGCGGATGGCTTGTAGGCCCCAGCACTACCGAGGTCGCTAGCTCCCTGTGCTAGGCTATTAGTTTTATATTGGTAGATCTCTAAAAGAGCCAAATCAGGAGCTGGTGGAATAGCATGGCAGGTAAAGCACTTGCTTAAGAAGCAAGTGGGTTTGATTCCCCAGCACCATATAAACTGGGCATAGTGGTGCATGCCTAAAATACCAGCACTTGGGAGGCTGAGGCACAAGGATTGCTATGAGTTTAAAGCCAGCCTGAGCTACATAGTAAGTTCAGGACCAGTTTGGAATTCAAAATGAGATCCTGTCTCCACATAAAATAAAATAAAATCAACTAAAACAAAATAAAATAGCAAAACCAGATAAAGAGCAAGAAGGGTTTTTGGGAAAATTGGTGTGCTCTTCATTAACATACAGTTCTTATCATGGAACCTTGCTAGGCTCAGCAAGCCCTATCTAACAGTGGTGGTACATGACCTTGTCATGCTGTTGTCTGGTACCCAGCCTGGTGGGAGGCCCACTGGACAGCTCATTGGGGACACGTTACAGGATGGATCTACCTTGGTTGGCTACGGTTTGGAGGACACTTCTTACTACATCAGTGTTCTAAAAAATGTTCACCATGTTATCCTTGCCTTTTCATTGACCTTGGTTTCTGACACATTGGTTCAGTGACATTCATAAGGGATTGAGGAGATGGTCCCTTTCAGTGAGAGGACTCTACCTTAGTGCAGCATAGTACTCACCATCCAGTTGGAAAAACAAACATATTTGATTGGTCACTGCGCTCACTTTTTTCTGCACGCCTGTGTTTTAGGTTACTGGATGAATGGACTTTCTTTGTCATCACCTTGCCAACATCTGAGGCTTTTGTATATTTTACAGAAACCTATTGGCCACATCTCTTTGAATTATTCTTTCTCACAGAGTAGAAAATTATAGTAAATTGTAAAACAATTTAACCTCTTGGTTGCCGGGGTGGGAATTTGGCAATGAGTGATTGGAGTATGAATAGTGTTAAGTACATCACTGCGCTAAGGGACTTGACTCTACCAATCCATGGAGAACTTTTTACCTTAAAAATAAATGGTAAATCATAATAGTGAGTATAGTGAGGATGACGATGATATCACAAAAGTTGTATTTATTTAGAAGTTACTGTGAGTCAGGTGCTGCCTTGCTTGTATCGATCACCTAATTGGCAAAACTACCCTGTTTGTGAGAAAGGAGGTATTGTTACATTTTCTCCCTTTTTATTAGTATGTATAAGTGATACACACTGATTACATTAAACTTGAGAATTTCATGCAAATAAATATCAAGTCAATTTCACATTCTCTTCCCCATACCCTTCCTCTCCCTCCCTCTCCTCACCATCCCACTGTCTCCTATCTCAGTTATTTGGTTCTATTATTTCTTTACATGCTAGCTTTCTCATATTAGAGAAACCATGTAATATTTAATCTTCTGAATCTGATTCACTCCACTAAGCAAGATGGTCTCAAGTTGCATACGTTTACCTACAAATGATTGAAATCTATCTGTCTTTATGGCAAAGTAGTACTCCATGGTGTATATGAACCACATTTTTAAATCCATTGGACTATTGACAAATTTGGCCATATTCAATGAATTAGCTATTATTAGTTGCGTTGCTATAAACAAGAGTATTCAGTGTTATACCTCGCTCTCACCTCTTCTGGAAGCATACCAGAAGAGGTATTGTTGGACCAATGAAATATCTGTGTTCATTTTTTGAGAAATCTCCATTGCTGTTTATGTTGATTGTACCAGTTTACAGTCCTATCAGCAATGTAAAGGAATTCCTTTTTTTCCTGGCATCTTCTCCAACATGTGTTGCTTTTTTTTTTTTTTTTTTTTGAAACACTGTTTGCCTTAAACTAATGGTAATTCTCCTGCCTCAGCCTCCAAAGAAGTGATTTTCCAGACATGCACCACCATGTCTGGCTTATGTGCTGCTTGGGGATCAAGTTCAGGATTGTTGCATCTATGTTCTTTAAGGAGATCGGCCTAGAGTTTTCTTCCCTAGTTAAATTATTCGTCTGGTTTTGATATCAGAGTAATTCTACCTTCCAGAAATGAGTTTGGCAATGTTTCTTCTTCAAATTTACATGAAACAGTTTAAGAGGCTGTAGTGATTCTGTTCTCTGGAGTACTAGGAGAATTCTGGTGTGAATTCATCTGGTCCTAGACTTTTCTTTGTAAGTAAAAACTTTATTACTGTCTTAATTTACATGCTTGTTATGGATAAATTTGTGGTCTTTGTGTCTTCTTGTCTCTATTTTTGGTGTTTTGCATCTATCTAGAAATTTGTCCATTTCCTTTCTTCCAAGTTCTCTAATTTGTTGATTATAATTTCCTTATGATTGATTCTCTGAATTTCAGCAGTGTCCACTGTAATTTCAATTTTTTTTTTAAACAAGATCATGCTCTGCAGCCCAGGCTGGTCTTGAACTCACTCTAGAGCCCAGGCTGACTTTGGACTCATGGCAATCCTCTTGTCTCAGCCTTCTGAGTACTGGGATTACAGGAGTGTACCTCCATGTCCAATTTATGTGGTGCTGGAGTATTGAACTCAGGTACTTAGCACTTGACTTAGTGCTTGCTAAGCAAGCTCTTTATCCACTGAGCCATTCCTCCAATCTCTCACCTTTTTTGTTTCTAATTTCACTGATTTTTTTTCTTCTTTTGGCTAGTTGGACTAGGGGTTTATCAGTCTTGTTTATTCATTCAAAGAACCAACTCTTTATTTCATTGACCTTTTGCACTTTTTTAGTTTCAATTTCACTAATTTCTTCTCTGATTTTATAATTTCGTTTTTTCTGCTGCTTTTTGATTTGGATTATTCTTGATTCTCTAAGACCTTGAGGTGTATCATAAAATTGTTTATTTAAAATTTGTTTTTTAAAATATATGAATTCATAGTTGTAAATTTTTCTCTTAGTATTGCTTTCATCATGCTCCACAGGTTCTGGTATGATTTGTATCTGTGATCATTTTACTCTAGGATTTTTTTTAAAATTTCTTCTCTGGTTTCTTTGTGGCCCTTATTAGTTCAATGATACATTATTTAGTTTTCATGTATTTGTATGATTTCTGTAGTTTCTCTTGTCATTGATTAATAGCTTTATTCCACTATGATCTGAAAGTATGCAAAGAATTATTTCAGTTCTTCTGTACTTATTAAATATGTCTATGGCCCATAATAAAGTCTATTTTGGAAAATGGCTTGTATGGTCCTTAGAAAAAGTGTAATCTTTTATTTGAAAAAAGTGCTGTTGTTATCTACACTTTACATATAAAGATACTGAGGCTCAGAGATGTCAGGCAACTCTACGCAGCAGTAGATGGATCTGATCATCAAGTCCAATAGTTTATATGTTGTAATTCTATTGTTCTTGGAAGTAAGCATAAGAAACTATTTTCTCTATGTGAAGAAAACTATCTAGTAGCAAAATATTTGCAAAATATTGTCCACTCTGTGAGTATAGGTGACCATAATGTAATGTTTCTTGGCTTATGCTTATTTTAACCTATTTTTGTTATGCATATATGTCTATCATATATTTATTTACTTCTTGCTTATAGCTCTTCTAGATGGATTATACTGCACAAAAGACTGTATTTCATTAAAATTGAAAGAATTGGAAAGAAGAATAATATATCTAATATAAACTAGTGTTTGAGTTTTTATTTTGTTTCTACATTTTCCAATTTATTTTGTATTCACAAGAAGGTGAATATGTATAGTTTCACACCTAAGAACAGCATCACAATACTTTACGACTTTGGTTCCTGCTATCCAAGTGACTTATTAATCATCCATTTGTGAGGTCCTCACCTCTGTGCATTTTATTACTCAATAAATACAGAAGTAATATAGAAACAGATTTAGAGACACGTATTTACCTTTATCTCTACAGGAAACTCCCCAGAAGCATGTAGATAGATGGAAATCCATATATCCCTACCTAAGACATGTGACCAAATGTATATATTGTGAAATTTTTATAAAAGATGTGGCAGTAGAAGACACATCGCCATTAATCTCCTTCGAAATAGTCCCTCTCACTTGGAGCACACCTATCTGTCACCATTCTTGCCGCTTCCTGAAGCAGTTCTGGAAGTCTTCTTTTGTGAGTCGCTGTACCCGGCGTGATTTAAAGACCGCTGTGGAACATGCTGCTGCCAAGCGTCCAGTGGAATGGCAGATTAATCACCAAAATATTATCGTGTGCCTTCACTCACCGGAGATGGCACTTGGCAGCTTCTCTTCTGGCTCCTCCCAAAGTCAGAGTGATCATGAGAAGTACCTGTTTTAAATATTTAGGATATAGAGGCAGCCATAACAGTGCAATTAAAATATTTATGATAGAGAAGTTTCAGAACTTCTTGAGAAACTACAGGGCTTGTGAATGATTGAACCTTGGAAATTTGCCATTGAGCTACTCCTTCAGCCTTCTTTCAATTTTACTTTATTTTAATTTTATTTATTTTGGTGGCTTTGCCTTGTTAAGATGCTAAGTTTCCTTGGACTGTGGTCAAACTTGTGATATTTCAGCCTTAATGTGTCAGATGTGCACCACCATGTCTAGACCTAGAAATCCCTATCACTTTTAAGGTTGGAGACAGGTATACTAAGTACTAATGAAGACTTTACTTTTGCCTTGAAGTTCATGGTTTCCCTTTCTTTTATCGTTTGTAATTTATTTTTTATGATGCCACTGACTAATGTAGTGAGTATATTATTCAATAGAAACAGCCATCCCTTTGTTTACAGTTTTTCAGTTCCATTTCAGTATTCAGGGCTTGTGGCATATAGGTAACCACGGTTTTCTTTAGGACAAAGGCATTTACTAGGTGCATGAACCTACGTAATTAAAATATCCTTAACCAGAGAAATGGTGAAATGAAATGAGAATAGAATGCATGTTTCAAGGATCTGCGATGGGGAGTGTTTAGTAGATCCCAACAAGAAGGAGGTGAAGGAGACGTCTAAGTTGGTTGGCTAGAGGAGCTTGGAAAAGTTTACTAATATGAAACAACTCAATACTTAATTCTTTAAAGATTTAAAACAAAACCTCATAGCTTTTTTTTTTGTTTGTTTGTTTAATCAGAAATTTCAACAAGAAACCCTAGGGATAACATTTATTTATTTATTTATTTATTTATTTATTTATTTATTTATGAGAGAAGTTCTTACTTTGTAGTCCAGACTGGTCCTGAACTCACTTTGTAGCTCAGGCTATCCTTGGACAACTCAGACTAAGGGGAATTCTCCTGCCTCGGTCTTCCAATTTCTAGGATTATAGGCATGCACCACCATACCCAGCTTTATGTGCTGCTGAGGAATTGAACTCAGGGCCTTGTGATTGCAAGGCAAGTGTTTTAACCCCTGTGCCATTCCTCCAGCCCTGGGGTAGCTTATTTCTATTCCATAGTATCTGGAACCCTTACTGAGAGATGTGAAGCTTTGCAGTGGGGAAGGAGGTTGTCAGGAGGAGGTATAGCGACATGTGAAGGTTTGATTAGGGCTAGAGAATATGTCCAAGAAGGCAGTCAAGATGACAGCGGCCCAGCAGCGCTTCTGTAAGATGCCTTTCTGCAAGGCTCCTGAAGTGGCCTCACAAGAGGGTGACCGATTCTTGCCAAGCAATAAATCAAAAGGAAGAGTAAACCAGAAGCTGTCCATTAAGCCACTAGCTGTGGTGACAGTTAGCCCAGCTTCACAAGTCACACAGCGTAACTTCCCTAACACTAATAAGAAACTGATTTCCTGTCCATATCCAAGAAGGTAAAAATTAGCTTCACTTATCAATGGAAGATATATCAATGGATTTTTGGACATATTCAAAAACTGTCATAGAAGCGTATCAAAGAAGAATTTGTTAATCTTGACTCTATAAAATGCAATGAAAAGAAGCCTCACTCTATAATACATTAAGTCAAGTCTGATTTCCTTATTATTATTATTATTATTGTTTCTGTAGTATCTAGATACTGTACAAGATGCAAAGATTTATGAAATCCTGTGTGAAAGTGGATTCAAGCCTCAGACAGTATGTTTAGGTTACAACTGACTTACACGAGCTATCTGTCAATCTGTCATGATTAAAAGTTTACAACTCACTTCTGTGCCAGTTGCTTCACACTCAAATTTAATAAAATCTTCATAGCAAATCAACAAACATAATGGGTTTTTTCTATTTTTCTGAAAATTTTCACATGCTGTTTATGCAGGATTTTTCCTCACTGCCTTAAACTGGTTACTTCTAATAATTCCTTTTTCTTTCATTTATCCTTCCTTCCTTCTTTCCTTCCTTCCTTCCTTCCTTTCTTTTGTGGTGCTGGTAATTGAGCATAGTACTTTGATTCTGAGTTATGTTACATCCCATTATTGTTTTTAATTCTGATACACTATTTTATTATATTTCCGAGGCTGGGCTTCAACTTGTGATCCTCCTGCCTCAGTCTCCCAGAATGCTGGTAGAACAGGTTCGCGCCACCAGTCTATATTTGAAGCAGCTTTTAACTTTTATTCCAGATAACCAATTTCTTTCTATAACCTTTTTTTATGACTTGGGTCAAGTTTCTGGGAAATAAATTTGGACACGGAAGTTTGGAGGTGGAGGCTTACTGGGGAATGCTCTCGCATTGCTGTGTGAAGGTGTGACAGAGGCAAGCTGAGTCAGACAGTAGTTACTTCCTACTCCAAGCGCATGGGCAATGATGGCCTTCACGTTGAAGGTACATAGGGTGGCAGAGAACAGCAGTCACTAGCCTTCGCTGCCAAGGTCAGGTAACTTGTGTGTTCCTGTACCATTCTACGTCCCCCTGAATATTACATAAGCTACTTAAAATTTCTTCACTTAATGCATTTAACCATATGACTTCGGGGCCGTTCTCCACTTCTACTCTACCCATGTATCAATATTCCTTGAAAAAGAAGGGTATGTGAATAAGAGATCATTCAAGCCGATGTTATGTGATGACTAGCAGGAGTTTTTCGGGTGAGCAAAAATGGGAGGGTACACCAGACAGAAGGAGGCAGCAAGTATCCCAGAGGCAACCGACCAAGACGTTCTCTGGGGAGTCTACCTAAAACAGGGGGTTGGGGCTGAGGTAGGGTGAGACATGAGGATGTAGCAATGTGGCTGGACAGGTAGAAAGGATCAGGGCATTAATGGATTTATATTTACCTTGTAGAATCTCCTTTGAGAACAGCTTTTAGACAAAGTGCCAGTAATTGTCTCTTCACAGAAGATAAAACACAGCTTCCTTCGCTGTCTTCACCTGTGCTCTTGCTCCATGTTTTTAATATTCAGCACATGAATATGCACATCAGAGGTTGGGCGAGGACTGTCAGCCCAACTCTATTCCATCTTCCCAACCTGCACACGTAACCATACACCCTTGTATTGTGTCGAGATTTTAGTGGAGTTGTTTGGGTCCATTTACAGTGATATATGAGTGTGTTATTCCAACAAAATGTCAGCTTGAATTTGGAAAGCTAATACATTTAAGTAGAGCTGTATCAGTGTCACCTTAAAACAAAAGTAGCTCTGTTACCATGACAACAGCAATAGTCAGAAGAACAAGAAAAACAATAAACTGCCTAATGTGCTTCTGAATAAAAGTTTCTTTGCAGATGTTTATTTGGATCAGGTGTTAGAAATTTATCAATTGGCTGGGTTTCTTTTTATTGGCATTAAGTTTACCAATATTACCTTGGAGCAAGAAAACTAAAAAAAAAATCATTTAGAAATACATAATCCCTATATTCACACAAAAATTGCCTAAAATATGATGAAAATGATATATTCTTGATAAAATATACAGCTTCCTGAAGAAATAGTCTTTGTTCAAGTAGTGGACTGTATTGTGCAGTGTGTTCTTAATGAATTTATAAGAAAACCATTCTAGTAATGATTGAAAGTCAATACATTTTAAAGTTGCAGAGGGCCCGGCAGATAGTCCAATCTGTTCCTTATTTGAAAGATGTGGAAGTGGAGAATTTGTAATGGAAACTGCCCCATTCAAGAGCATCCACGATTTCAGCAAATTTAGAAACAGGTTTGGAATACTGAAACTGTATTCAGTCTCTTTTCTTTTGGGTAGTAAGAGGCACTAATCCCGGGGCCTTCATACTGAGCTAACTCCCCAGCGTAGATGAGTCACCAAGCTGCTCAAGTTGGACTCTAATCTATGATCCTTCTATCTCAGCCTTTCAGATTAAAGGCCTGGGTCAGCAAGTCTGGTCTAAATTCAATTGCCTTTACTTATTTATACACGGTTTTCTAGCTAGCATTTTGTAAGTAATTAAGTAAATGAGGGCTTATTTCAGAGGATGGATTTTTAGTCTAGCTAGGTTAGTTTGGCTGTAACCTATTTTAAAATAAAATTGTAGCAATTAGGCATTTCCCATTAGGGAGGCAATCGCAGAGACACAACTACTAATCCACAGTCAGCACAGGTCAATGTCAATTAGAATTATGCCAATTTTCAGTATGACACATTTCATGGTGCAACAAATAAAAAACAAATTGATAATGCTAAGAATGCAAGCCTGTTTTACAGGCATCTGACTTAATTTAATTAAGGTGCAGAAGCCGTGCAGCTTTTATTCAAACACGGATTTCAAATCCTCTTGTCCTCATTCCCAGGAGCTTCAAACTGCTCGCTACTGTTTAAGCATCATACATTAAAAATTATACTTGCTTAATCTAGGAGTGAACCACTTATACCACAGGTCAAGTTTATCTGACTCTAAAAGAATCCTTAATTGTAAGTATAAAGAAAAACATTTAAGTAGTAATTAACTACCTAGGGTTGCTGAATGCAGTTGTGGTCATTGTGAGTAGTGGGAGATGGCAGGCTGGCACAAGCAGTTACCTTAAATGATCATGAGCAGCAGGGTCGTATACTGTAATCTTAGGCTGATGAGAAACTTCGGATCCAAGGATGTCATGCTGATTTGATGAATAGAAGGGAAAGTTTGAGTCTCTTTCCTGATACACACAATGTTTTAACAACATTGCGTATGTAATACCTGGTATCAGTTAACGTGTGTTACCATCATGATAAGTTTGAACATGATATAAAAAGTAATAATTGGTATTTCTAAGAACATATTTTAAGAGAAATATTTGTCTCATACTAATATTTGGTTCAATAAAAGTAAAGAAAAAGGATAACATTTAAATAATGTTTCTTAAAGAGGTATTCTGTCCCTTAAACCATTGAATTCTTAAATTTCATCATATTTTCAGAATTGATACCAAATTACATTGATGCTGAGCAGAATATAACATCTGCCTACCATAAGGACTTTTCTGTGTCTTCACACGTTTATTTATTCAATCCAAAAGAATTTCTTGAGAGCTACTGTGTGTCAGCTAATTAGTTGACATTAAGAGGATGAAAATTCCCCAGCAAATGAGGTAAACCCTGTGCTCAGTCCTCTTGGAATTAAAATTTTAACAGTATTAAATTAAAAACTGCAGAGATAGTCAACTCATAATGTATATATCTTTTATCACTATGTATTATTATAATGGGTCTACTTTACTATTATTACCTCTCATTGTGCCAAATTTATAAATTAAACTTTATCATAGAGTTGTCTGTATAGGATAGAATGGGGTATTGTTTATATAAGCTTAATTGTTGCCTGTTTTTTTAGAAATCTGGGAGTATCCTCCATTGGGTGGAGGAACTTCATTAGAAGGAGCTGCGATGTCTGTGATGTGGCAGATACAGGGTGCTATGAGGATGTAATGTCCAAGTGAGCCCTGGGGAATACGATAGGGCTAGGGAGAGTAGCAAGGAGTGAAGCACTGCACTTTGTAAAGGCTCCAGAGGCCCATTCCAGGAAGTGGACAGTGACAACAGTCAGTGGGTAGTGTGACAGGGTAGTAGCAAGAGAGGTGTCCACAGAGAAGTGGGGATCAGAGCCTGCTATGGTATGTGGAGGGCATGAGCTGTCATACAGCAGCAAGTAGGTGATGGTGGAATCTGACTTAACTTAGAAAACGGAGTTGTAGAGAAACAAGCCTGAAGACTGATACAGTGAATTAGGGAGTTGCTACAGTAATTCATGAACAAGAACAAAAATAATTGTTTTTAACCGGGTTGCTGCCAATGAACATAGTGCTTCTACACATTCTGTGAAAAGGAGTTTCAAAATGACAGAAAAATATGTTTCTGAGAGAGGGAGAGAGGGGAAGGGGGAGAGAGTGAGAGAGAGAGACAGAGAGACAGAGAGAAAGAGAAACTCATCAGCAATCACCTAACAAGAAAATAGCTCGAGACAAAGGATTTGAGATTTGAGACAAAAGAAACGGAAGGCTGGGAAGTGTGCTATTTACAATACCAAACAAATAGAAAAGCTCCACATATTCAGCCACAGAACAATGGTTAAAGAAAACATGGTGTATACCAGTAATGGGATTATTCCACCAAATTCAGAAAATGGAAATCTTATTTCATACTGCAAAGGTGGGTGGCATCTTTTTATTTATCAATGGATCTTGCTTACAATAATTATTATTTTGTCCTGATGGTAATTTTATGTTTTTTTCATTTCTTTCATATTAATTAATTGAAATTCTACTGTAAAGAAATTATCCTAGAAAAAATTGTCTTAGAATTATCCATATGTACATGCATAATGCATGTGATATATGTGTGTATGTGTTTATATATGTATGTGTGTGTATATATATATATATATATATATATGATATATACATACATGTAATTCGTTTTATAGCACTAGGAATCAAATGCAAACATTTTACACTGAGTTATTCTCATCTTTTAGAAAATTTTCATTTTGAAGTAGGCTATCCCTAAGTTGCACAGGCTGGGCATGAACTTGTGATTCTCCTGCCTCCACTTCCGAGAGAACTAGGAATACAGATGTGAGCAATCATGCCAGCTTCCACCTTAACACTGCGTGTTATCCGTTCTTCATTCTGCAGCGGCCTAGAACACTTGAGCGTCCTTCAGTATGACCCTCGCCTATTTTGGTAACTGTCATGCCCCCGAGCTTTCTCAGTCTCTGGGAACCCAATACGCGGACACCCCACTCAGTTCTAGGCCTTCTTGTAGGTCCTTTGTCAACCTTCTGCAATTAGAACTACGTTCTTCCAGTGAGCAGAGACTCAGAAACCAGCCTCCCATCTTGGAAGCTTTCTTGTGAGACAGCAGTACAGCACGCGCTTGGGCTTGGCTGAAGTTCGTTTTCCAGAGAGGAATAATGAACACAGAGATAGGTGAGTCAGCAGAGGACTCGGGAGACCCGGAGAATCTTAGCTATGTTCTTAGGGGGAAATCAAGTCACTGGCTAAAGAGGATGGAAACCTATTTTCCATTACAAAGAAAAACTGCATTTTATTATCAAAATTATGATGGATACATCTTAATGGGTGAGTAATTTTATGAAGGAAAACATGGAGAAAATGTAAATTTCCTTTGAAACTCTCATCTGGCCCAAAGCTTTCCTGCCTCAAAAATCTCTCACTCTGAAAGCATTTTTAAAACCTATTTAGTTACAAAAACAGTATTCCCTTAATGCAGATGTTGAACAGAGACTTTATAAAGACTTCTAACATGCGGTCATGATATTGTTAGAACAATAAAAATTATAAGTCACATAATATCAATGCACTATAATTTTTATTTCACATGTATTCTATATATATGTGGAGTAGAAATACAGTGTAATAGGGGAAAATTAGAATAACTCACATGTTCATTAACAGAGGAATGTGATACAAAATATTTGATATACATATGATAGAGCATTATTGTCTTAAAAATGAAATTTTGGCAGGTGTTACAGTATGTGCCATGTTTTTCCAAGTGAAATAATCAGACATAAAAGGTAATGTGACATGACTGTACATATGTGAGATGGGAAAACTCACAGAGGTGGAAATTTGAGTAGAAGTTACTTAGGCCTGAAGGAGGGAGGAATGGAGAGTCATTGAATAAGTATAGAGTTTGGGAGATTAAAACTCTGGACACAGATGGTAATAGTAGTCACCCAATAATGTAAATGCACTCACTTATGCCACTGGTTTTTATATTTAAAAATGGCTAAAATGGGAAATTTTATGTTATGTAGATTTTAGCACAGTAAAAAATGTAATGTAGTCCAATGAACACTAGAAAATAACTCTGGATTTTTCTGACTGATTAATCCTGTGTAGAAAATTGTAAAGACTTATTTATTAGAGACAGAGAAGAAAGCAGGTTGCAAAATATGAGGAATCCGAAGATCAAAAAGGATATTTAGTTAGAAAAAAATTTAACAGTCCTGCTCAGAATTATATTCCCAGGGTCAAATCAGTTTGAGATATTTAGTTTATTAATAGTGATCAAATTGTACTGATCTTCATCAAGTGCATAAAATATTCTGAAGCCAAGTTACTCTCATATTGTGCCAATTACTGCTTTATATTCATCATTACATCTGAGTGATTCCAATTCCAGAGCCCACCCCGGGTCTGGTAGCTAATGGACAGCTAGTCACTGAAACCTCAGGCAAAGAGGGGTTCTGAGGAATCTTGCCAAAGCAGAGGTACATGATGGGATCAAAAGAAAAGACAGTGCAGGGATTAAACAGAAAATGGTCTTGCTGGTGTATTGCCCAGAGAATTTAGGTTCCCACTCCCAATCTGTGCCACAGAAATTTTCTTTTATCCTTCTCTTTTTTCTGCCTTCCTTCCTTCCTTCCTTCCTTCCTTCCTTCCTTCCTTCCTTCCTTCCTTCCTTTTTGCTGTGACTAGGCTAATGTCACTTGCCATCTTGGTCCTGTTCCTTCCTGTGCACCCATCCTGCAGCAGTCTTTCACTTAACCCGGTTAGCTGACACAGCTGGTAGGTTTTTTCTATGCTCACGGTGCCTGCCTTCCACGTCCCTCCAGTAGGCAGCTCGGACCTGTAAGCTGTGGCCTGTGACAGATACCTTCATGCTTCCAGTGGCTCTGCTATTTGGTTTTGCCTCATTAAATTACTGAAGAAGATTACGCCACACCCTGTGGCTTATCTCACATTTATCCCTATCCAGAAGGGTCTCTGCGGGCTCCATTCTTTCCATGTCTGTGGCTTTATGTTCTATTTTATTAAATGGATCAATGTCTCATGATGAAATCTTAACAATTTTTTTTCAAGGGAAATCTCATTTTTTTCTCCAGAAAAGTGTCCTTTACCTTCCCAATTGATTTAATTCATTTTTAAACAAGTATTTACCATGTACACATGTATCTTTCATCATTTATGTTCACAAGGACGCATTTCATTCAGAGCCTAGTATGCAAACTTTATCAGGATGTATTTAAGATAATTCAAAGCATTTATCATGTGAATCTTATATTTATCCAAGTAACCTTTATTTTTTTTTCCTACTGAAAGGTGTCTGCTGACAGTCTAGCTACATAAACATGAAAAGTTTCATTGTTTTAGACATTCATGTCCTAATTTCTGGAATATATCTTTCCTTTTCTCTTAACTCCCAACAGACTATATTTCTTTTCAATTCATTCATGTATTTATTATGTACTCCCAGTTACTAAATACACACACACACACACACACACACACACACACACACACACACACACACACTGGGAAAAAGACAGAGATAGAGACAGAGATTCAGGAGTTCTTTCTATAGTAGAGAGAACCCAGCTCACATTTAAGAGCCACCAATTTTCAGCCTGCTTTATATTCAGACAATACTTGAGTCAGTCTGAGAAAACATATAATTCATCTAAGTCACACGTCTCTCATGAATACAAATCTTTCTATCCATGCATATGAGTTTAAACTTTTTAATTCTGATTCCCAAGTGATTCATTGAATTAATACAGATATGCTATTGGACATGCTTGTTGAAAATACTTACATGTTAATAAATAAAACTAAGTGGATTTATTTTCTTGTATTGACTAATATGGAATATTTATGTGAAGTGTAATTCTTTTTTAACTTATATTTGTTTTCCTGTCCACTCTGTCTAGATCTTTTCCTGGTTCTTTCAATTACAGCACCAGCAAGGGGCAGTAGCTGTTATCCACGTGATAACACTAACTGGCATTGAACTGTTATTTCTTATTCACAAGCTAATGTTCCCTTTTGCTAATGAACAGCGGCATTCTGGTTGTTCTTTATTATTATTGACTGAAATTTTCCCAAAAAGAGTTCATCATAATTGCCGTGATAAGAATGATTCATCCATAGGGATTGTCCCAACTCCCTTAATTTTGTGATCTGTGTAGATCAACTCTACACATAAATAACATTCTTACCAAGAATGCTACAGTTCTTATTTTCTGAGGAGTATTTCGGATGAACAAGCAAGTCTATATTAGAAAAATGGATATTTGTGGCTAAGAAAATAAAAAACCCAGGTCTTCACTCTACTAATGACTTTTTACAATATATGACTTAAATAGCAAAGTATTGAGTTTTTATCTTATCATATAGGAGGTGGTATAAGTATTTGCCCGTGAGAAAAATCCAAGTTTCTGAGCTTGCATAATAAGAAGTTATTATTTAAGGTCCTGGATTTCCGTATGACAAATTTATTACTTCTGTCACTTGGTATGCTTTTTGACAATCCTTCAGTCTTCATTTGTTTTCACCTTAACCTAATGTGGAGTTGATTCACTCTGGCAACGTGAATGTCTTAGTTTCCTTAGAAGTATGAACAAATGGGACAGATCCTTACTCTGGAACATGTGTGACAATGTTAACAAAGAACTTCTTTATGAAATCTATTTATGGATTCTGAGAGCTGGATGATAACAGATGCGGAAAATTCAGCAGAAATACACTTTTGTCATATTTCTGTGTTTGGAGTTTATATTATCAGTCCATTCTAAATTTTATTTTTAGGATCTTTTGATTTTTTTCCCTAATAGAATAATGGGTTTCAAAATTAACTGTACCAGATAATTATTTCTGAGTTTCATACTCAGCTATTTTCATTTAAAACTTCTCAGGCTCAGGAATATGCACTTCAGATCATATTTTTGAGGAACTGATGAGTGGAGTCAGGATTCAGATAGTCAGAGAAGAGTGAATTTTCCTTTTCTTTAATTGGGAAGCATTAAGTCCTGAGTTTTCTAAGAGTTGTACTTCATTACTCAATTCTGTAGGTAAAGTATTTAGTAGAACTTCCTCTAAAGTGTCTAGTGAAATCATCACAGCATTTTTTTCCCCCTCAGGATTTGGATGAAATTTCATCTCTTCCTGTGTCTTCATTTGTATACATATATTTTTGTGGAAATTCTGGAAAGGCCAAGTCAAGGGTAGCTAATCGGGTGTTATTTTAATCATATTCTGATCTCTGCTCCTTTCAAGGTTCCTTCAAGATCACTTTGGTAGAAAACCATGACATATGCTGAGTAGACTATTAATGAAGGTCTCTTTGCACCTTTGTATAAAGTTGCGGCAAATCATTTCAACCCTGTTTCTGAAGGTCAGGCTTCATGCTGAGGAAATGATTGATTTCCATTGCCTCATCAGGGATGGTTGAAGCCTGGAATAAGGAATTGCTCAAGTGTTTTGGAGTCAGCCTCATATTTATTCCCATAACTTTCTTTCATGCCACATCATCGCTCAGTGGTGGCAGCCAAACTTTGAAGTATTTCTCTGGTATTTCCTGAGAGCAAGCGTCTGGTAGACAGGTGACTGGAATTTGCTTAAAGGACAGACCCAACGCTGTGTGAGTGTTGCAGGGTTTTAACCTCTTGCCACTGAAGAGAAAACTTACGTTCTAATTATTGTCTCATTTTTATAGTTTCTGTGTATGCATTCAAGACTTCATTGATAAATTATGAAGCATTCTATTTTTAAAGAAAAAATATTTCACTGTAAAATGAGGGTCATTTATTAATAATTATGTGTGTAAACATATATAATTTTTGGTATCTCTTAAATGCATTGATTATATGCTGATTTGTTATATGAAGAAATACAATACACTACTCGGAGGAAACAATATCTTATGTAAGATGAGCATACAATGACAATAAATAAGACTGTTGTCCAGATCTAGCCAAACTTCCGATGCAATTTTTCCATTACTTCTATTCATTCATTTGAACACAGTTTAGCTATTTCTCTAACTTGAGGAACATACTAACCTTTTAACAGATTTGACTGAAAAAACCAATAGATTAATCCCACCTCCACAAAATAATCTTTAGTATCTTAGAGAATTATGGGATATTTCTTGAATTCTACTGCAGCACTAACCCCACAATAATTAGCTAGAAGTTTGCTGCATTAAAATCTTTCCCTTCCCTTTTCAACGACAGTGCAACCAACAGGAAAGTTTATGATAAATTAATGTCACTAAGGCTGACAATCTGTTTAGAAAACCAGAACAAATTTTCAATCCTTCTCCAAATCTTTAGCTTTCTTTAATGTAAGGACAAGATATTTTGGAGTTATGGTTCCTAATATTACCACCTTTTTATGTAGAAAATGAAATTCGCTTGCAATTTCAAGTCACTACTTTCCTCTTAGAAATTTTGGAACAGTAATGCCTCTTGGACTAAGGATGAACACGGCTCATCTGCTTCACCAGTTCAGTATGAAGTGCCCTAAGGGGCCTCTTTCAGCCTATGACATTATCCGAACACTTGTTACCTTTCCCACTTGCCTACTGTCTATGCCATTAAAGTGTATGTCGCATGCAGTTTTGTTGTCATTTATAATAGATCTAAAATCTTCATTATATACATTATGAATTTATTAATCACAAATGATTTTCTATAAAGCATTTCTCTCTTTATTGTAAACAACCTGGTCAGAGACTCTTTGGATGTGGTATCACATATTTAGTCATATATATGAAATCACATACATAATCATATGCATTAAACCATACCAATGTAGTTATATTCATGGATGTGTCTATCAAAAATACCTTTTTGTTTAGCTATTTTTATATTTTTTATCACCCATTCTCTAGCTAATTTACCTAATCAGTATTTATTGACGCTTTCAAAATTTTTAAATAAAAATAAGATTATATATATTGATTGTTGTACTGCAAATTATTATATATGAGTGTAATAAAGCCAGATCACAACTCGTACGGAACTTAAAACAAAAACAAAGTGAAACAAGGGGGTAGAGCGGGAGACAGAGGGAGGGTAGGGCATGGGGAAGGACAAAAGGGAAAGTCTTTGTCATCTTGACAAGATACGTAGGTACACAAAATGCTCAATTTCATTATAAACCTTAAATCTTGCACTAATACATATCGATAAAATAGGGAAAATAAAAAGCATATCCAGTCATGACTATAATTTTTTCAGTTGGTTATTATTAAAATATATTCATAAAGAGAAAGCAGAGGATTAATGAGAACATGTCCAGATGAAAAGAAAATAGATAACTCTTCCTGTTTTAATTTTTTATATGTTTTCTAAATTTCTTCAATAATACATGTGGTTTCATAATAAGGCAAAGTTGTGAAGAAGCTGCTGCTTGCTTGCAGTTATGGTTTTTCTGGGCAGTGGCATAGAGAATGGCCCAGAGAATCCAGAAACTCGGTACTTCAAAGATTCTTCGTAGGACAGTCCACACAGGGTCTGCGAGGGATGAACTCACCTCGCATAAGCACACTGCATACGATTCACTTGGGATGTTCCTATGAACTGCAGGGACGGTGGCACCCGCATGAAGCCTCTTAGTGTCTGTCTTCAGATCATCCTCATTAGCACTTTGGTGATAATACATCACCTGGGTACTTAGCGCAAATGACCTAATTTTTATTTATCTTGGAACATAAAATTTTAATATATGTCTCATCTCTAAATTTCTTTTCTAAGGTGATTGCTTACTACACTTGTAGCCCAAGAAATCCTTGAACTTTACTAAATAAATTACTGAGGAATGTACAAGTGAGTTGGTCTCTAGAGGGACGGGACACTTTCTTCCCTGAAAATTGCCTCTCATGCGCACTCATCTTGCTTGTGAAACTGATAGAAATGGCCGAGTGTTGCCATCATTTTCTTTGACAAGTATGTCGACATGATTGAGAATTATTTATCTGAATCTGAATATCATATATAGAATTATAATATTTTTCTGTCCTTCTACCGCAGCAGTATAGATGTTTATGTACCTTATAGTCAATATTTTATGGAAGAGCTAATCATCACTTGCCTATGCCTAAAAGGAAGGCACAAAGGTTTACAGAACATTTACTAACTTAAAAAAATAATTCATATAGTTAAGTCTTCATTAGTTTTTCAATGCCTAAAAGGAAGGCACAAAGGTTTACAGAACATTTACTAACTTAAAAAAATTAATTCATGTAGTTAAGTCTTCATTAGTTTTTCAATGATTATATGATAGGAATTTAAAGCATTTCAGGCAGACTTTGAAATGGACTGTTAGCGAATCTTTTTTCTTTGAAAGTATTCTAGGGAAAAGAACATACCTAAATCTTTGACATTTATTTTTCAAATTTATTTTTCAAAGTAGTTTTTTTTTCTACATGGGCTATCATTTAGAGTGATTTTCCTTGCTGAACTGTATATTAAAATCATATAAATTTTGTAGAAACTTGATATTATTTTTCTAGAAGGCAACATTTGATTTCAATAATATAAATCTGTTCCCAGAGAACTGAGTATATTTGTCCGGAAGCCTTACACTTAATTTTCAATATTTTCACTCACTGAGTTGACTACAGCTCAGGGACGTGTGAGCAGCACACCATGAAGATGGCATAGCTCGTTGCCATGGGTGATGGGCTGCTTAGGCTTGCAGGAAGCCACCCAATTCTGTGGCTACAGAACTCCAACACGGTTTTGCTGTGAGTTCTCCTGGCCACCTAGAGTGTTGAAACCGATTATTATGTGAGAAGGGCTGGGATGGAGGTGAAGAGAGAGACTTGGGTCAGGTGTTCTTGAAAGAAGCCAGATTTTAAGCTTGTGGATTGAGAGGCTCACTGCTACCTGCTGTGATACCAATACCATCAGGGTTAGTGCAATCGTCTGACATTCTAAAAGCTGGATCGATCTTTATCTTTTAAATGTCTCCTGGGGTTTCCAAGCTAAGGAGAGCGCTGAAGGGCAGCAACAATATATTTTCATGAGAGAAAGTGAATGTGACTGATTACTAGTAAGCCCCAGGCAGAGGAACAAAGGTGAAAATGAAAGTGGCTTAGGCAAGTCCCTTCCGGAGTGAGCCTTCAGAACAGCAGTGGTTCTTGTCGTCACTACCTCAGTCTCCCTTTATTTTATTTAGAGATCTTACTTCCAAGTAAAGAATATACGTAAGTAATGCATACATTCTTTTAAAAGTAAGAATTAATATTTGGGAAAAGATTAATTTGCACAGCAATGTCTGGGTAATTTGAGGAAATTTATGAAAGTCATTGAAGCGCTCTCTGTTTTCTTATCTTTAAAATGCATTCTCACATCTGAAACCAGTCAACTGAGTGATTGTGAGTGCGATTTCTGTGCGTGTCCGTTTTATTTTGTCATATTGAGCAATTAATGAGTAGTTTAAAGTACAATAGAAATCATTCTAAAACAGAGATATTGTTTAAAAACATGTACTTTAAACTGTTGCATGCATTTATAAAAATAAGTGTTTTGAACTGATAAACTTATACGAATATTTTAGTTTTAATGACAAAATTGTACTACCCGGTGACCCATACATCTGTGTAAATGTTAACCTGAAATTCACTTTCATCAACAGAAAACTTGGCTGTTCCCACGCCAAGAAGGTCTGTGATGAGCGATGTGCAAAGGCTGGAATTCAGTAGCATCTTCTGTTTACATTCAGTTTATGACAACCCTGTAAAAGAACACTTACCACAGTCGTCTGCATATAATTTTTTGCTTTTTTTGTATACATTGGCCACTGCTCAATTCACCTCTTATACTCACCCAGCAAAAGCCATTCTCCGGCCGTGTGTGGTGAAACGTGGAAGCGCACAACTTTGGGAGGCTGATAAAGACAGGTTGACAGTTTGTGCATTAAATGGACAAATTAGCAACTTGGCAAGATTCTGGTTCAAAATGAAAATAAAAAAACAAAGCCAAAACTGGGGACTGAGATCAGTGTTACGGTTCTGGGTTCAGTCTTTCATATTGAAAAAGAGGGAGGGAGGTAGGAAGGGAGAGAGAGAGAGAGAGAGAGAGAGAGAGAGAGAGAGAGAGAGAGAGACAGAGACAGAGACAGAGACAGAGACAGAGACAGAGAGACAGACAGAGACAGAGAGACAGAGAGAGGTCCCTCCAAAGTTTCATTATTTACACCTCCTGCATCTCCTATTCTGTTGTTTCATCTCTTCTTTCACATCAACTATCTCATTCCCACCTCCCCTGCTACTTCTCTGTGTTTCTTCATAGCAATCCATTTTCAATGTGTCCATTATAGAAATTTCAAAAAATCAATCTTTCTTCAATTTAAAAATAGCCATTAAAAAGGAAAAAAAAATGTTAGTAGTAGAACACAGCTTGTAGGGTGGATGTGAACATTAAATGGGTGAATATTAAGAGAATTGAAGGAGAATGTCTCCCGTCCCACAGCCCTAATGCTGTCATCACAATCGCTGCTGTAGTTAGTATCACTGTTCACTTATCAGGACTGTAAAGATGTCCATGCTGGTGTTTCTGCTCATCCACTGTGATTTAATCTCTTCCTTGGCCCTGAGACATGATCCTTCTCTTCTTGGTTTACTTAGTTCCTTGTTTCTAGATAGCATCCCATTCTAGTTGTTTCCTTTCCCAGTAATCAAAATCTTTACTCTTACCTCAATAATAGTTTATTTCTGAAACCCTTCATCATCTTTTCCTTTTCTGTTTGCCCTTTCAATACACGTAGTTGTCTGTCTATGCTTAGGAATATTTTTTCCATCCAACTATTTTATTTCCTTAGGATTTCTTCCTGTTTTATGGCTTTCAATATCTTCATTGTCTTTTTTAGTACAACCACTCAATTTTGGCATGAACCCCTTGGCTTTGGGCTGACCCCACAAGTTAAAAGGAATGATGTCAGGCAGGTGTGGTGGTACACACATGTAATCTCAGCACACAAAGATTGCAATTTTGAGGCCAGGCTCAGTAACTTAGCCAGTTAAAAAGCTCTTCTGTCAAACCAAACCAAACCAAACCAAACAAAAAGAAACAAAGCAACTGGAGATGTAGATACGTGAGAAATCAGAAACAGATAATTGAAAAACACAGGAAGAGGATAGAGAGTGTATCTAATGGTGACCTCTCATGCCTTCTCTAAGAGACATCCCAGTACAAGAACCTCTGGCTCACTGGTATGTTACCAACCTGCAATCCTGACACCTGGAAGCTCCATCAAGCTAGGGTATTTAGAGTTTTTTGTTGTTTGCATTACATAGGTATCATTGATTGAATCACTGCCCGCATGGTTCAATTTCATCTCCAGCTCTTCCTCTCTTTAAAGGGTTAGTCTGTCAGAAAGTTTCAAACTTATAATCACGTGAGTCACCTCATCTCTTAGCATAAACTCAGATGTGATTCAGTGGGCTTGTGAACAGCGCAAGCCTTCCTACTACCTAAATAATTTAAGCAATTTAGTGTCACCTCCCAGGAATCAAGGGGAATAGCTAGTCGAATTTTTTTTCTTTAACATTTTGTTTTGTAACTCTAGTTTGGGGCTCTTTTATCTCTCTGATAGTCCAGAAAGAGTAAACTCAATGTCTCGATTTATAACTATACATGAAAAATTTTTAAAGATTCTCAAATTAACTTGCAGGAAATAGAAATTATCATATTTTTGCCAAACCTTTCCTTCTGTTTTCTCTCTCATTTCAGGTAATGTAATTATCATGTATTCTGTTGATAAGAAATAAAATTTGAACGTTTCACCTCAGTCCTCTCATTTTCTCTGGTTCACTCAACCATCTATAATCCTGATGGGCTCTTTATCCAAAGCAGTTTTAGCCTCTAGAACAGGAACTGGACATTATAGGCACTCCAATAATAAGTGACTACCATATTTTATTTGAGTTTATAGGTCCCCACTGAGGGCATTCCCTGGCAGATAATGCAAACTTAGTGTTATTATTCCAATCATTCTCCACATGCTCATGTTTATGCTAGCTGTTTATTGACTTATTCAATAATTGCTTTATTTCATAAAATATGGTTCTTTAAAAATAGACCAAAATGTAGTCTTATTAGAGTCTGATTGAGTCCACAAAATATTTTTTAAAATAATTGGCTAAGAAATCTTTAGGAGATGTTAGATGTTGTTAAAGGGTAGCACAATTCTAGGAATACACATCACTCTATACTCCTATCTAGAGACACATGCTTTTCCCCAAAATTGTTGTTTTTGTTAGTAGTTTGTGATCTGTAATACTTACATTCGACTTAAAGAATTGGTGCGTCTATATATTGTATCATAATCATTTTTCCTTCCTTTCCCAGCCTCTTGTCTGTTTGCTCTTCCATAAAATCTTACTCCTTGTTTCCTACTGTTACTGTTATTTTGCTCTGTCATTTGACTCTTCGGTTTCCTCATATCAGAGGAGACAGGCAACATTTAGCCTCCTGTCTAAACACACACACACACACACACACACACACACACACACACACACACACACACTTATTGAGCACCATTACAGCCAAAATTGTGCTAGGTACTAAAATACTGACTCACAAACATTTCACTTTCAATTTTTAAAAAGTAATATAGTAGGAAATTACAACAAAGTGTGACAAATGGAGCCTTCTTGGAATTCATGTGGTCAGGCCTCTACTGGTGACTATGGAAGTTCTTGGTACATGGGAAAAGGTGAAGACAGAACTATAACAGAGACAGATAGGTTTGCAAAACTTTAGAGATAGAAAAAACACTGCTCTCAGAAGATCGCTCATAATTTGGAACACTGAGAGCTTGAAGAAGATGAGGGGGAATTGATTGGCACTGAAGAGGAGAAGAAAACTCGCAAGGGTCCGATACGCTGTGCTATAGGAACTCAGAAATTGCGCGAGAGCAGTGCATGATGGGAAGACATTGCAGAGGTGTACCTAGCACAGCACTCATGATGTTGCATGGTAAAGACTGCTCTGTGATAGCGATGTGGAAAACAGACTAAAGTGAATCAGAGAAGTGACGAGGCTTTTGCAGTGGCTTAGGAATCAATTGGCAGCTGTCTGCACTAAGGTGACGTCACTTGAAGTAGAAATAAAAGAATGGATTTGAGTAATATGAATAAGCAATGCCAACAATCATATAGTCGTACAAGTAATGTGAGCCAAGAAAGTCGGCGAGTGCCTGAAAGTAAAAAAAGAAAAATAAAGTTTTAGCCATTTAATAAGCTTCACTGGGTGCAAGAGCTGAGTAAAGAGTCCCCCTACATATTTAAGTGACAATGCTGTCAAATGAGAGCTGAACAGAAAGTTGTAGTTTTGTGATTTTGAGTATGGAAGGTATTGCCTGCTAAGCAAGTAGCAATGCTAGCAGGATGAGCGCAGTTTCCAGATGGCACACGGCAGACAGAAGCCCATTGAAATGTTCAGGCTAGCCGGTGCCTGTGCCTCAGCACTCTGGAAAAATATTAATTTTAGAAATTAAGAGTTCCTATCAATTCAGAAATTTTTGAGTCCTGTGGGGTTTTTTTCAAACTTCTTTGCATTTCATTGGTTGTTCATGCAGCCAAGACAACGTCTATTAGCTCTACCATTTTATTTTTTCTGAAGATCACACCTAAATCCTTTGCATTGAGCCACATTCCCAGGCAACTTTTTAGTTTCGATTTTGGGACAAGTTGCTAAGTTACCCAGGTTGGGCTGAACTTGCAATCTTCCTGCTTCGGCCTCTTAGTGCGCTAGGATTACAGGTCCGTGCCACTGGCCAGCTTCAGAATCTTACATTAAATCAAATTTAAAAAGAATGAAGAGAAAAATGTAATGTGAAATCACTAGGCGTGGCTCGTAACTCAGGCAACCTGCCTAAGAATGTTGCCAAGACATTAAAGGGTGCTGTGGCCTCGGGGCACAAGCAATGTACCAGTCACATTAGAGGTAGGCATCCCTGTATAGTCATCGATTTAGTCCTGAGAGCAGGGACTGAGCCACAAACAGAACTGTAGCGTCTTTTAGAGAAATTCCCAAGGGCCAGAGAGCGTGAGTGAGAGAGAAATACTGCAGACGAAAGAAAGAAGCGAGTCCCCAAGAACCACTGCGGCCCACAAGTGAGTCCAGAGGGAGAAGTAGCTGAGAAGGCAGAGGATTCCCAGTCAGCAGGCAGGCTTGCTCAGGCGCCAGCTATTCTGACAATGGGATGGGAGGTAATTCCTCACCCATGCTGCTCCAAATAAGCACAGTGAACGTACTGGTTCACCTAATCAGATGCTGGTGCAAATCCTACTTTGATCTGTCTTGTTTCCTGTGAATGGAGTGAACGGAGTTTGGTGTTTTGCTTCCCCAAGAGAATTGTTTTTTTCCCGGGACACTTGTTAAGGCTAAACATTTAAAATAAAGTTACGTTACTGTAAAGTCTAAAGGAAAAAACTATTTCACATGCAATATTTAAATAGATTTTTTTCCCAGTAAAAGTGTAAATATATCTGAGGTTCTGGTTTAATATTGTGTTTGAAGCAGATGACAAAACTGAATTACTTCTACAATCTACGGATGAAAGATTCTTCAAAACAAAGCTTAAAGAAACCAGGCAAGTCCCTTACATACTCTCAAAACATTTGTCATATTTGATATGGAGGCTAAGGGTTAATTTTATTTTAGCCCTCTTGTTTAAATTTAATATGCAAAAAATTTTTCCTCCTCTTTAATGGGAAATTAACAGACAAGAAAGAAAGAAGAAAGACATGAAAAACAGAGTGAAAATATATGAAAAAGAAAGAAAAAAGACAAAACATTTGCTTTTGTATTTAATAAATGGAGCTATTATTCAAACACTATTTATGAAAGATACTTTCATATCTTAGTGCATTCAATTATTAAAATAGTGTGTTCAAAAATGGAAACGCTCAAAGGAATTGAATTCATATGAATACTGAATATTTATGAATAATCCATATATATATGTATATACATAGACATCTATAAAGACTAGGCAAATATTCTGTCATATTTATCATTTCTGAATGTGTGTGTGTGTGTGTGTGTGTGTGTGTGTACATTCAAATCTGGGAACACTATTCATTCCAATCAATAAAGAGTGATTGTTGGATCATCCATCCCTGAAATCAAATAGCAGACGAAGCTATCAAGGCAACCATAGTTCAAATAAGCAAAGAAAGAAAGAAAGAAAGCCCTGAAATTATATTGAAATTATATACAACATTATTAGCCTAAGACCTAAGAAGCCATGTACCTGCAAGACAATTCATTTGGATGACCTACTGATGTCTACTGAGATGAATGTCACCATTCTAACACCAAAATCAAGGCCACTATAATACACAGTGTGATTCTGAGGAGTAATGAATTATTATTCAAATTGAGAAAATTCATGAACTTTAACTTGTAAACATGAACAGATGACCAAGAACCAGCAAATATTTGAGGAAAACAAAAACATTAAATAGAACTAACCCCAAGGGTAAATAGGAGTAAATTTTGAAAAAAGGTTGACAAATATCATTGAAAGAAAATTGTAGATCAAGAAAGGAACAGATTGCTAAAGGAAAAATTAAGCAATTAGTTCTTTTTAACATTAAAGATATATGTGCAGAGATACTCGCTTTAATAGGTAGAATAACAAATTGAATGGAAATAATGAAAATGAAATTTTTGGATTTGAACATTCAAACAAAAGTATTTTTCTGATCACAGTTATAAAGATATGAAGAAAAAAAGAGTAAGAAAAAGAAAATAGTTTCAAGAATTTCAACAGATTTATATCAAAGCCAGAAATAGAATAGAAAAAAACATTGAGATAGGGGCTGAAAGAGTAGATAATACAATAAATCAGACAGAACTGGAAATAGAAGTGTTTTATGTAAGTCTTTGATGCAAAATTCCATAATGTAAAATAATTTAAAATACAATTCAAATACACACTCTGAAATTTATCCTTTAAAATGTTCATCTCATTGGTAAAGTAAAAATTAAAATCTAAACAAGATACACAATTTCTCTTATACTTTACCCTGCCCAAGTCTTGCATTATCTTCTGAGATACTTACATTTAGTCATTGAGTATGCTTCCTTCCTCAAATTTTCTTTTAATATGTAAGGCCCACATATATGAGCTTGTACACACAATTTCATGAGTTATACATACATTTGAACCTAACAAAATGTCAAAAAATACAAAATTTGCAGAAGTAAATTCAAATGCATAGTAGAAATAATTTTTTTAGCTCTGCTATGAGCAAATTCATGCAAATTCAAATTGGAATCTGAAGAAAGAAAGATTTGTGATATCACACACTGGCAAAGTGTGATGTATATTTGGGTTCAGTTGGAAGCTTTTACAATCCATTGGAAATTTGCCCGTGTATGTTGGCAAGATGCAGAAACTGTGATCAAGAAAGACGATTTCTCTAAATGTATCTGTATACAGAATCTAGATCAGTGGAAATACTTTCATGTGCTATGCTATGCATACATGTGTGCTTATGTATTTATGTGTGCACTCACAGAGTTGTGCATGTCAGCATTCTTGTAAAGTGATTTTTAAACCACCTATGTGTCTATAGCAGTGTAATACTTAAATATTGACGCACATGATGTCACAGTAGATATCACTTAAAATAATCTAGTAGTGGTCCTAAGTGACTTAAACGTACAATATTAAGGGACATAGCAAGTTTGCCGAGTAACGCCGATGTCCACATATATGTAAATGCACAAAGTGGAAAAGACGCACACTTATTAGGAAGCGGTGCTAGCATGCAGTCAATGAAGCAGGGACTTGAGGTGGGGACTCAGAGTCTGAATGAAGATGCATGTTCACAGAGACCTGGAGATTAGTCATCACTCTTTTTCATCAAAAAAGGGTTTCAGTTGTTTCCTCCTATTGAGTAGGAAAAGCTCTTTCCGGAGACGCGCTGATGGCAAAGGAACAGGAAGAGGAATACGTGTCCCGTGCTGAGTGCTGAGAACCCACTACGCCAGCCCTGTGCGTCTGCCTATGTGCCGCCTGCTTACCCCTTTCCTTCTTCCCTTCCTGCTTCCCATCCTTTCTTCCTTCCCTCTCCCGTCTCCACTTCTTTCCGTTCTAAATTGGCCTTTCCTTTATAAAACAAGATAGAGCACTTAATTTACCTGAAGAACAGTACACAGGTAAGTCTTCCCATCAGAATGATTTCTGAGAGCATAATCTATTTCTCCCAAATACTTACTTTTTTTCATGATTGAGGAGTCATCTCATGGCGTTTGCACTGAGCTACACACCCAGCACTTTTTCCACTTGTATATTTTGAAAAAAGCCTTTTTCTAAGTATCCCACGTTGAGCTCACACTTGTGATCCTCTTGCCTAAGCTTCTCAGTGCTGAGACTGTAATTACGCATCCACCTTCGCTCACATACTGTATGTAAATGTTCTCTTGGGTTATCACACCAAACCTTTTGTTTTTGTTTAAAAATAGCCTCCATATTACTGGGCATTCCTACCCTCCTCAGTCACATTTAAACTCGATGCCCTACTGCTCCCTTGGTGTAAGTGATGTTTAGAGGCTGGTGAACAGCAACCTCAGTGAAGTAGCTAAAATGTATTGAACATTCGATACACTCTATTCCCTGTGCTGAGGACTTCTTACGCGTCCTATTTTAATTCTCACTGGAGTTTTGGATGTATGGGTTTAAGGTTTTTTTGCTACAGCATGACTTTGAAGACCTTTTTTGTTTACGCACATAAGCGTGTTTCCTTCCCAGCTTAAATCTACTCCTGATGACATCTTGGAGTTTTTGGAAATATTCTAGTTATCAATCCAGTGACTGAAAATGCACCTTTATGATAACACACACTATCCACTTCAAAGTATGCCGAGAGGGATGGGGAGTGCTGACCGAGGGCCTCCATTTTGGTCCCATTATTTCTCTGTCCATGAAGCCTTTGTCCTTCTTAGCTCATCCTCAGGCTTCCATGTGTACTTTCTCTGTCATATTTATAAGGTGCCCATTGGAGCCGAACTTAGTCCATGGAGTGGCCCTGCTGTCCACACTGCCGTAAAGATGCTTCTGCATTTTGTAGAGGAGATCCATTGTGTTGCATTTCTTTTTGTAAGCATTGTGTAGTCTGTCCATGTCAATGGAATCAATGTGCTTTCCATCTTTTGGCTATTAATAATAAAGTTAGTATAAATACTTGTGTTTCAGTTTCTATGTGATGTTATGTTTTCATTTCTCTTAGGTTTCTAACAAGAAATAAAATTGCTTGATCGTATACCATTATATGTTTAGTCATTTGGGCAATGTTAGAATAATTTTCCAAGTACTTGTACCATTTTATATTTATAACAACTATGGATGAATTCTGATTTTTGGTTCTAGACACCTTAGCATGTGTCAAATGGCCCCACTGTGGTCTTGATTTACATTTTTCCTGATGATTAATGATATTGAGCATGTTCTCAGGCATTTATTAAATATTTATACATATAGTCTCTGAGGAAATTTTAACTCATAACATGCTCCCAAGTTTAAAGTAAGTAAAATAGTTTGGAGGGATATACTTGTTTTGTTCCAATCTTGGAGAAACAGCATGATATCTTTCATCACTTAGTATGATGTTACTTACATGAGAAAATTTTCTTAGATGTCCTTTATCAGTTTGAGGAAACTTCCCTTCTATTATTTCTTTCATCAATGTTTGGTATGATAAAAATTGTGTTGAATTTTGCTAAATCTTTTTACTTTTTCTATTGAGATGTCCATTGATACTTGTTTTTGAAGCTATTAATATGACATCTTACACTACTGGTGTTTCAGATGTGAAATTAATGATATCTCCCTGACATAAAATCCCATGGGGTCATGGTGGGTTGATCATAATTCTCTTTATTTTGATAGATATGATTTGTTAGTATTTTAAAGATTTTTTGCATTTATATTCATAGCAGATGTTGCTCTCTGCTTGTCTTGGTATGTCTTTGTCTAGCTTTAGATGGTTATTTATTTTATACAATAGTTAAAGACATGGGACATAAAATACTAATATACCATAATACCAATAGCCAGAGTTTACTGAGCATAGAGTTTGTGCCAGAAACTCTACTCAACGTTTTTTATAGTTATTTTACTATACCACTCTCATGAAAACTATTGAGTTAGGCAATATTATTTTCTATCTTATTAAAATTTAGAAATAAATCAGAGTAAACGTACGCAAAACAACACAACTCTGAACATTCAAAATTTTAAGGAACTTCCCTAAATTTGCCATGTTTGTTGTGGACCTAATGTAGACATGAGCTCTCTTTATCTATTTTTGATAATTATACTTTGAGTATCTCCATGAGTAGACTAAAATAGACAGCTAGTTAGTATTTATTCAATCAGAAAAGTACATTTAACAATATGAATCAACCTTTGTAATCTCACTTTTGTTTCTGAATTTTCTGATTTTCTCCTATTTTTTTTCCTTTATTTTTCAGTTCTCTCAGATTCACTCTCACCTTGAACCAGTTTTTTGTTACATAGAAATATCTTCCTTTGTCTCATTATCTACAATGATATTTTTGGAAGCCGTGCCTGCTCTGAGCTATTGTTTTAGTACGATGGCAATGCAATTACAGAAATCCTGACCGGATGTGATAGGGCATTGACAGGGTTGAACTAGGTTACGGCTCCTCCAGCACAATGTTACATAGAAGGTTGAAAAGGCAGATCATTCAGAATTTTCTTAGAATAGGCAAACCTATAAACTCTTTCTGGTTAGTTGACTGGCTGATTTGAATGCCTCTGTGTGAGGGTGAAAAGAACACTGGTTCATTTGTTCAATGGCTGAAATAAGAGCTCTACTATTTAAAATAAAGTATCTACTCTGATGCAAACAAATCAACCAGGCAACTATAATAATGAAAATTTCTTAAGGACTAGGTACATAATGATATTGGAAAATTATGTTTAATTTGTTAGTTGGGACAAAAACTCATGGTTCTGTAAGAAAGTAACCATATTTTCTAATGAGTCATGTGTTCACAAATGAACTTGCTTTACTAATGACTTAAGCAAAGGGATCCTAAAGTCAGTGAAACAACATATTTATTTACAAACATTGACACTGACAGTGATTAAATGGAGATCAATTTTCTCTACTTTGACATGTGTTTATAGATATTAAGAATGGTAGCAAACTTGATATGGTGGCAGTGTTATTCATAGAACTCACATAGTAACAATTGCATGATGAGGATTAAAATTGACTAAATTTATGTTAATACTTTTGAAGTTTTATATGCCTCATAAAAATGACTCATTCATTTCAGTTGACTGACCTTTCAGTCAGTATTGAAAGGTTGGTTTACTCCGGCAATGATAATTTCTTTGAAGGATACAAAAGCATGAATAATAGGGGCTGATGGAACAACTCAGCAGCTAATGCACTTGCTTAGCAAGCATAAGGCCCTGGGTTCAGTACACAAGCAGGCATGATGTAAACCAGGCATGATGCTGCATGCTTGTAAACCTAAGACTTAAAAGGCTGAGGCATGAGGATTGCTGTTAGTTTGAGGCCAGCCTGAGATACATGGTGATTTCAAAGAGGAGCTGGACCCTGTCTCAAAAATAAATAAAATAAAATAAAAGTATGAACGGTGGAACCTTTGTATTCAGGAGAAAACAGTGTATTTCATTTTCAAGTTGGGAGTTCCTAGATAGAATCTTTACTATCTTGACTAAGTATTAACATAGATTTTACTTACTCTTTTCAGTATTAAAATAACTTTAATCACAAGTACAAATAATTCAGACTTATATGAGAAATGTTGGAATGGGGAATGTCTGGAGACTAAGAGAAGAGAATAAAGACATAATTTATTTGAACCTTACATATTGTTCTAGATTATGATTATTACTCCAGCAAGCAAGTACTTAAAATTGTGAACGGATGCCAATATACCTAATATGTATGTATCAGACATCTTGGTAATATTTAACTGAAGTATAGTTTCAAAGGTTTGCTCCTCTCTGAGTTAGTTGATAGCTGCATCTGTACACATCACACACACACACACACACACACACACACACTCACAATTCAGAAGATGCTACATTGGGATCTCCATGTAACTCCTCCAGGACCTTTCTAAGGTAAACTTATATTCTTTGTTTTAACCTTTGGGTTGACTCTCTGGATTTCACTTTTCTGCCCAAAGATCCAAGCATTAGCAGCATGGCCTATCCTTATTTTGTTTGATCCAGCTTTGACCCTGAAATCTGTGTTTTGGAAGAATCTGGGCTTTATAGTTTTGAAGTACTATGAGTCATTGCTATTTCATCCCAGCAAGTGGGCAATGTTTGTCAAGACTTCTTATATCTGGGGAAGAAATTTGAACAAAACCCATATTGTTTTGTCTATACATAGGTTTTTTTAAAAAAAAAGATTCTAGCAGAAATGTTTATAATTAATAGTTTAGTGGCATGAGTGTACAATCAACATGAGTTTGAGTGTATTAATTATAATCAAACTCATATGTTAGTTACAACCAAACTTTTTAACATTGTATTCATGGTGCTTGATGTGTGTTGTGAGTATGTGTGTCCTCTTGACATATACATTAGAAGAAATTATGATAGTTGTTTTGATATGTGAAATGTGAGAAGACTTTAAGTTCAGAATTTCAAGTTAAGAAATAGCTTGCCAGAACCCAGAGGAAATTTATAGGATATTTCATATCAAAGGAGCAAGATTGAGATAAAGGATTAGTTGCCTAATGGTTTACTTGAACTCATAAAACAGGATAGTTTTCATAATGGAAAGTAAATTGCAGGGTCCTTTTTCACCTCTTCATGCCTCTCCATGTGTGAGAGATCAGGGCAGCAGAATCCGTCTGTCACATCATGAGCATTGTTTTGGAAGGAAGACAGGCCTGATTCTTTTACTTTCACTTTTTCCATCTCTTGGGAAATAACTTCAAGACAAGAGAAAATACAGACCTATGGTGGGGGAATGAGGACTGGCGATATCACCTGGGATGTGAACTTTCTGGCATATATCACTCAGGTGGAAATACTTCATGAGAATATAATTTTAAATTCTGTATCATATCAATTATACAACAAAATAACATAAAAACAAAAGAAATTGGCAAAAAAGCAATGTAACTTTGTTTTACAAGGCCATTTGAATATAGAAGAGTGGAATAATATTGTTTACTAGAACGTGAAAACCAAAGTTAAGATTATGTGAATAAGCTTCTTATCTAAATGATGATCCATCAGTATCCTCTTAGAATGACATAGCCAGTGCAGCATTATCAACTGTCTAAAAAAAGTACTTCTGTTATATTTAATATCAGCAAGTTGTTCAAAGTTTTCTAAAAAAAAAAAAAGGCAAGCAGATAGAACTTTTTTGAAGCAACACCGAACATACCTGTAATGTCAATAATTGACATATTATGGGCCAAGGAATGATGTATTTTATATATATTTTCTCAGACAAATAATAGAAGGTTAGTCTTAAATAATGACTAATATTATATAATATTATATTTTATATAAATCTATTAAGATAAAAAGAAATGATAAACTATAACAGTTAAGCAGCTGGAGGACCAAAATTATAATAAGAGAAATTAAACTCTGAATTTGTAATAATAAAGAACAAAATTTGTGAAAGTAGAGGAATTGTGGCCAAACAACTTTAAAGATCAAACTATAGTGACTAATAAACTACTCTACACTTCAGCGTTAATTTGTATTTTCTTCATACTTAACATTTGTACTAAAAGTATTTTCTTTTCTATTTTGAGCTTAAATTACTTTTATAATGTAAAAGTTCTTCTTGGGTGGAATCATTGACAGCTTTTCAGCTCATTGGACCATAATATATATTTTCAGTATTTTACCATTGTGCAAATCAATTTTAAATTGGATTTTAGTAGTTATTTTCACAATTAATAAAGATATTGGCATATATAGTTTATTCACAATATGACTTGGGATTAGACACTTTGAGTCGGGTGTTGAGTTTATGTTCCAGAATGGAACACTGGCTAAGTAGATTATGGTTAAGTAACTGAAAGTTTTTAGTTATTTTTTTATGTGCAAAGTATGAATAATATTTTCCCTATCCATCATTTTTGAGAAGTTTAGTGACTCAATCCTACAATTATATTAAGTGATGTTACTTCACATAACATCTTGCAACTCCTGGATAAACTGTCCATTGTATACATGAAGATTTGTTAAGTGTGTGTGCCATATTATACTACACATTTCCTGAGGCTAAGACACATGTCTGTCTAGTGATAGAACTTGGAATACAGTGCCAAAATATTGAACATGTGAAATGACAACCCAACAAGTATGTGACTTTTAAAGCTTTTTATGAATACTGCTTTTTTAAAATCATGCTGAAAACATTTTGTAATGTGTTTATAAAGAAACTTCTGTTTCCAAAATCCCTAAGGACACAACAAAATAAAAATGTGATTTACAATGATAACAAACTACCTGCAAGTAAGTGTGGTTCAAAACACAAAGAATTCTTTCTTTCTCATGCTGCAAGTCCCTAGTGGGTTATCCTAAAAGTCATGTCCTCAGCTGTAACTCCAGAATCCAGATTAAAAAGCAACTACTACCTCAGACATTGATATGTGCAATGTGCAATTGACAATAACGTTCTAGAAAAGTTTCAAAAGAATGGAGTCATCTAACCTGAAAGTAAACATATCAAGTTCATAACTCACTGTCTTGAAGTTCCTATGGATCATTCTCCATACAAGAGTATTATGATAGGAAATATTAATATAATGTTTTCACATGGTAGAAATGAGAGAGATTGCAATCATTTGATGAAGAGGATTACTGAGTTGGATTGTGTACCCCAGAAAATTATATTGAAATTCTTAATTTTTGGTACTGGTTATTGTGGTTTTGATCCAGAATGTCCCCCAAAAGTGTCATGTATTTGAATGTTGTAGATTGTCTATGGAACGATTTGTTGTTGGGAGATTGGGGCCTAGTCTAGACGGGTGGATTACAGGTATGTAAATTTTATTACAGGCATTAAGTTGGATTATAGGTATGTGGTAGGGGTTTACCACACCTTCCACACCTGGATCCAAGAGGCGCTGATCACTGGGATGAGACCAAGAAGGATGTATAAGCTGCTTTCTACCTTCCTTGAAGGACTAATCTCAACTTGCCTTGGCATGGCTTCTTGTTGTGATGTCCTGAGAAGCTGCCTTCACCTCTCTCTCTCTGCCATGTACTTCCACTGCTGCCGGCCGCCCCTAAATGGACTGTGACCTTCAGACACTGAGCTAAAATAAACCTTTCCTTTCCTAAATTTGTGGGTATCAGGTATTGAGTCAATGAAAAAGTTACTTAGACACTGGTTAATGAGATACTGAAGCCATTACATTATTTGGCAAAAGATGAGTTATAGGTGTAATTATAATGTAAGGAAATTAACTTGAATTATTCTAACAGGGTCCAGTCTTATCACATGAGCCTTTATAAACAGAAAAGATTTTCAATGTAGAGTCAGAAAAGATGAGGCATAAGGGGAAGTCAGTGAGACTTAAAATACGAGAGGGTTGGGTGTATCGTTATCAGTGTGAAAGTGGAAAGAGGAACATGGGGAACAATGTAGGTGACCTTCAGTGCTGGTGAGCTTCCGGAATGAATGCCAGCAAGGAGAAAGAGATCTTAGTCCTAGGGACGCAAAGAGCTGAGGTCCACCGGTCATCTGGATGTGCGGGGGGAACAGGTTCTTTTCAGCATTTTGATAAGAGCCCAGGCAGGCTGGCACATTGATTTTAGCATTAAGAAAGCTAAATCTGATTGTCAGATCCCACCTGGGATTCTTACATACTGATCCTTGAGATAATGTATCTGTGTCATTTGAGGCCAGTATGATTTTAGTAATTTGGCTTAGCAGCAATGTAAAACTAATACACGGTGTTTGTGTTGAAATGTATGCTTAAGCCAGTTCCATTCCAAATTTTGGAGGTCTGAATCTTTCCAGTAGTTTCTTTAATTAAAAAAAATGGCATTATTTCTTCCTACTTGATAGAACCCCAGGGATAACAAATAACATTTATAAAAAGGCTTCAGGAAGTTTAGTTAGTATAGCATTGAGGTTGAAAGTTACTCTGTGCTCCATGCAGTTTAACCTAGAATCTTGTTTTGGTATATTTCACTGCGGGGTCTGAACTGACATTGGGTTGCTACTGATAGTCAAAAAATAGAGGATTTGAATAATTAGCCACTTTTCTGTCTATAGATTAAATAGATAAAGATAAATACCCCATTGAAAAGTATACAACTCTAATTCTTAACTATCTTCTCTCCTTCCTGTCATATCTACTTTATGACTAAGACATTCACTAACATACAAAGAAAAAATTTTAAATATGTGTTTAAAACTTAGGAAATCACCCATCTGTCTCAAGTCCTCTATCTCTGATGAAGCTGTCCTAACACAAACTACTTAGAAATCCATTTCTGAAAACCTAAATACCAAGGAATAAAAATGACTGTGAAAGGAGTACACTTTTAAAACAGATTTTTAAATTAAAATGTAATTTTTACTGATAGATTCTAATGGAAGAACTGCGTAATTGGATATTGCAATTTGTAGAAATATAATAATAAGCTCAATTTAAACTAACTCGAAGGAAATTAAGAATTTTCAAAGAGTAGTATTTCTGTGATTGATATTAATTATATCTGAGAAATGCCTTTTAGTAATTTTCAAATGTGTTCATTTTTTAGGCATTTTGAAAAGAAAAAAGCATGAATCAGTATAAAAAAAGAAGGTAAATCCAATTTATTAAATAGTGGCCTTATTTTATTAAATTCCTATGTAGTCAACAATTTTGATTCACAAGTTATTGATGAAGAATATGGCTTAGTAACCAAGAACCGATTCAGCATCATATTGCTTTTAATTAGCAAAATCAATATTTAGTTCTAAAAATAAATTACTCAAGATGAAAATTAATATTTTTCTTGGAAATAAGGCTTTGCAAATATAGTGCAGTTAATCTGAGATCATTAAGACAAGCTCAAATAAAATTCTGTCTCTATTTTTTAAGATGAGAGATATTAGAACACAGACAGGCATGTGTACAATGCTATGAGATACTGGAGGCAAAAATTGGAATGACACATCTATAAGCCAAGAGATATCAAAAATCACCATTTGTCACCATAAGCTCAGAAATAAAAAAAAAAAGTGAAATAGATTCTCCATCATAATCCTCAACCAGACCAACACTGAAGACTGAAAACATTTTGATTTTATATCTGTAACTTCTGAAAGTGTCAGACAAGAATTTTTATTTTTTCTAGATGCCTACTTTGGAGTATTTGATGAGGGCAGCCCGAAGAAACTAAAACAAACACTAATGATTATTAATGAGGATGAAAATATACAGTACCAAGCTAATATAAAAATATACAGTAGCTACAGGGAACAGTTCTCTTTTTTAAAGAAATCAAAAAGAATGAGAAGTTCATGCAGTTAAAGTTGGAGAAACTATGCACTCAATTTCAAATACTTCTATGTTTGTGATACAGAAGGTCCCATATACTAGCACAACTTGAATATATAAATTACGTATTGGAAAAATAGCCTTTTCTAGAAGTTTAAAACATAAATTTCAGGAAGACTTATGAGAAAAAAATACATGCGGCTTATTTCTTTTTGCACGCTCTATTGCAATGTTGTAATAGAAGTCAAGCTTTCTATATTTAAATCAAAGAACTTTGTCAGGCTTTTGAGAGGAACTCCAGCCTAGAAATGTTAAATTTGTAGTAATTATACCAACAAAAATGTCCCTCTTCTGCTCTTTAACAGGATGGATTAGATTTTAATATATTTAGTATTTTAATTCTCTTTGAACAAAAAAAGATTATAATATCTTTAACTGTGGTTTTAATTCCTATAGTGCCCTAAGTTATTTGCACAATCTGTGTAAAGACAGGCAGCCGCAGGCATTGGAGAGACCAGGTACAAGAAAGGTTACAGGGAAAATGACATCATTTATTAACAAGAAATATTTATTTTCCCTAGTTTCTTCTAGATCTGGGAGGATGATCTGAACTAATTTAAGGTTCAAGTAGCGGTAAATTATGCTGTTTAATAAACCACGTGGAGGACACACAATATCATCAGTTTGGGCTGTTATAATTCTTAGTTATCATTTTGTTCAAATATCAGTAGTTGAAGAAATTTAATTTAAAAATTTGAAACAAAATTGTGGATGATGTAGGCCAATCTTATAAGTGCTCCAGATTCTTTAAAACTAGAAAAAATTTATATGTAGTAATTGAAAAGGCAAAATATTTTCTCTCTTTTAAAACCAGAAAACATGATTGTGATACCTTCAAGTTAATGTAAATTTATTGGATTACCTTAGTAAAGATGTGTTAATGTCACTACCTAGTTCAGTTAGTCAACCATTGCAAGAGATTTTTCAATTATAAGAATCTCTAGTCCCTAGTGGAAGCCAGCACAGTTTCTTTCAAGAAAATGTGTTTTTATATTTATGAGCTAGTTTTATTTTAAAAAATCTATTTACACAAAATTAAACTGATTGTCAGAAATTAGCTCGAAAACCTGTCAAAGTTATTCAAAATTAGAGAAAAAATATTAAACATGCAATCATTTTCTGTAGAAGAGTTTTCCAAAATACATGCATCCTATTTGGGATGAATTTGTAGAATTTTAATGCACATTCTTTTCATTTTTGAAATTTAGTATTTTCACATTTTTTATTGCTTTTTCCCCACATTTCATTGATATGTATACGTGCAAAATTCAAGGTTTACAATGGAGTTGAGCATTTTGTGCACATACCTATATTGTCAAGGTGACAAGGGCTTCCCCAATCTCCTTTTGTCCCTCCCTCTATCCACCCCTCCCTCCCTCATCCCCCACCTTACTCCCCTTCTTTCACGTTGTCTTTTATCTTAACTTCCATAGGTGTTGTGGTCTGGGTCTCTCATATCAGAGAGACCATTCGATGTTTCACCTTCTGCTTCTGACTCACTTCACTAAGCATGATGTTCTCTAGTTTCTTCCATTTGCCTGAAAAAGCCTCCACACTATTGGACTTTGTTGATGCATAGTATTCCATTGTGTATAAATGCCACATTTTGTGTATCCACTGGTCTGTTGGTGGGTATTTTGGTGCCTCCCATATTTTTGCTATTGTTAGTTGTGTTGCTATGAACATGGTTATACATTTATCTCTGTTATATCTTGTTTTGGTCTCTTTTGGATATATTCCCAGGAGGGGTGTTGCTGGATGAAAGGGGATATTTATTTCTAGTCTTTTAAGAGCTCTCCATACTGTTTTCCAAAGTGGTTGTACGAATTTACATTCCCACCAGCAGTGCAGGAGGGTGCCTTTCTCCCAGCATCCAGGGCAGGACTGATTATTATTTGACTTGTTGATGTAGGCCATTCTCTCTAGGGTAAGATGGTATCTTGGGGTTGTTTCGATTTGCATTTCTCTTATGGCTGGAGATGTTGAACATCTTTTCGTGTATCTGTTGGCCTTTTGCATTTCCTCATGGGTGAACTGTCTCTTCATTTCATTTGCCCACTTTTCAATAGGATCCTTTATTTTGGTTGGCTTACTTTTCTTTAGCTCCCTGTATATTCTAGTTATAAGCGTCTTATCTGAGATGGTGGTAAATATTTTTTCCCAGTCTGTTGGATCTCTTTTTACATTGTTGATAGTTTGCTTTGTTGTGCAGAAACTTTTTAGTTTGACAAGATCCCATTTGTTAATAATGGGGATAATTTATTTTGCTCTTGGTGACTTGTCAAGAAAGTCTTTGCCTACCCCTATGTCTTTTAGAAATTTGCCTACTTTGTCTTCTAGAAGGTTTAGTGTTTCATTTTTAATGTTTAAGTCTCTGATCCACTTTGATTTGATTTTGGTGCATGGTGATAGGTGTGTGGCTAGATTCATTCTTCTGCATGTGGATGTTGTTTTCCCAGCACCATTTGTTGAACAGGCAATTTTAAATTAAGCTGAGTTTTTTATTGACAACAATTATCCAGAAAAATAGAGATCTGAGAGGACTGTATGATTATTTTGTAGTTATTACTGTATTGCAATAAAATCATACCAGAAAAGAATTTGTTTCTAAGGTAAATAATTAATTGGTCGCAGAAATCTACAAATCCTGGTAAGCACATCCTTTAATCCTTAACTCCCCTTTAATTTGGGTTGGATTTAGGATTTGTCACCAAAAGAATATAATGGACAAAATATTGTAACAATTCTGGTATGATTCTTTGAAGAAATTTAAATTTGAAAAAAAACAGCCTGCAAATAAATAGATGTTATTTTTTGTCAGTGAAAGCTGACCCTTGTTAAGCCCTTGGAAATATTCTTCCTGGTAGCGATGAACTGATTGGAGAGCCATAGAGTCGGAAAAGCTCAGCGGCCCGGGGTCCTGTCTGAATTCAGCCCGTAGTGTAATCACTAGCTGAGTGTACCTGTACAAGTGATGGCTGGCTAGAGAGAAAGACAGAACTGCCCAGGGGAGTCCTGATTGCCCAATGTTGAGTAAAAAAAGTTCTGAAGGACTGTGCCCTCCCCTGTCCCCACCTCACACCAGCAATCTGATAGAACAGGGCAAGTTTCCCTGTGCCGTCTACTACTGTTTGAGCTGCTGGAATTCCCTGAAGCAACTGTTGTCCTTTGAGTAATTAGACCTGTGTTCCATGGGGATCTCTTTCACATATCACACTGCTCACGTGTTCCTGGAGTGTTGAGGATGTGTGTCTCTAAGAGAGACACCCAGTGAGTCGTGAGACAGCAAGTGTCTTTAAAATGCTATGCATCACACTCATTCGGTTAATCTGTAGCCCCTTTTTCTGGCTGACTCTCTTCGAAGGTATATAATAAGTGAAATTCACTCTGTTTCCCTTTTCCATTATAAGAAAAGAAAATTGGAACATTAGGTTTTTCCTCAACAGAAAAAAAAAAACATACAGCATGATAAAGAAAAAAGCCGATTTTAACATTATCTAAATTTGTACTCCAACAAAACAGTGGATTGTCAACCACAATTGTACTCAATACATATGTCATATGGAATAGTTTACTTAAGGTATATTGCATGTGTGTTGACAGGAGATGTAATAAAGGTTACATTAAATGTGACTCTTCTTTAGTTTTAGAAATTTCTGTACAGTATAGGGACATTTTTTTCCTCCATAATTGTTGTTTCCTTCATAGGTATACTCAACTTGAGGAATTGGTACACATACATGTCACGTCATAATTTTTGATGCAATATTTAAAATAGATACATATAAGTCATAAAATCAGTGCAAGTTTCATAATTCTTCAAAGAGAGAAGTTTGGTTGAGTAGTAGCACAAGAGTTTGTTTCAAGGTAGTTTTTAGACTTGCTCTACGGAATAAAGTGTGTGAAACCAGTGAACAGTTGATAAATACTTGGGCTGTAAGAAATAAGAGGAAAATATATTTTCATTCAAAAGCAATAAAAATCCATTGTCTTCATTTGCTTCAGGTTCCATAACAAATTGTTATGCAGGGGGAGCTCTTCCTTTACGTTCTGGAGGCTGGGACATCTACGGTGAAGATGAAGCTGGACTCAATTCTTGTGAGCACTTTTTTGTGTTTGAAGACAGGTGTCTTCTTGAATCCACACATGGCAGGAACAGAGGAAAAAGCAAGGTCTCCTGTCTCACAAAGCTCCACCTTTGTGAACTAATTACTCCCAAGGCTCCATTTCCAAGCACTATGACCTTCAAAACTAATGACTTCAACATATGAATTTGTACCTACACAAATTATGAAGTTTGTAGTGGTATCTGTAATGTTTATGCTAATAAAATTCATTATCATACACTGGATAAAAACATGCACTTAACATTCAGGTCATTGATGTTTACAGATTCATATATTTATAATACTATTTTTAAAGATAGTTGAAAGGCACAAAGTCACAATAGGAAAATACAAATTATGTGCATATGGTTCCTATTCTTGACAAACTTAACTGAGAATAATACCTTGAATCAGATCTAGCACACACTTGAACGAATCTGCTTTCTTTTTAAGGTGTGCTTATAGGGCTGATTAAATTTGAATAGACATCCACTTATGCCACAGCATAACAGAATGGGAAATCATTTTGAAATCAATATAATCATGTTAAAGGCAGGTAAAATCAGTCTTCAACACAGGGTTAAATTGCTATTGTGTGTCCAGAACACCATGTATGCTAGTTAAAGTTAAAAACTGAGGGGACATAGACTGAGCACATTACTGTTCCCAGGGCTGCTGTAGTGACAAAGAATTGGGCAAACTTCAGTCTTTCTCTTTGAACTCCTTTTAACCAAAGACTGACTTTTGAGTTTCTGTGTTAATGTTTGTGTTTGTGTCATCCAGTTGCCGCACGTATTCTGTCACGCAGCAGCATTCTCTCCTCACTCCTGACATTTCCTCTTGGTAATGTTTTGTCTTCTGCTCCTCCCCTCATCCTTGACCCTAAACCCCCTCAGTTCATGCTCCGGTGGAGTTGGATCCAGTACTACTCTGGTGTCTCTTTACCTGTGTTGTAATAATGAATAAACAAGCTCTTTTATTATCGCCTTGACCAATGTCTGGCTCTATTTTTTTTTAACAGTAGCAGATATTGTTTGTGGCAGACACAATATGTGGTATAAAGCATTAACTGTATGTAATTTATTATGCATATAAGAACGTTCATTATTTACACACTTAACCTATCATGTGTCAAGTACTGTTCTACAAACTAAAAATGAAATTATAGAGTTGGAAAGGAAGATTTGTTTTTACAGATTATCGATCATTTCTATTTCAACCTATGATCCAGATTAACATTTATAGTATGTAGGAGGTAAAAATAAAAGACACCAAGATCAAGCACTTTTATTCTTGAACTAGAGGTTTTTTTTCTCCTCAAAATTGTATTTTCAATTTCTTTCTGTACAGCGAAAGCAAGGAAAATCAACTTTTGTTCTTTTGTAGATAATCAATATTTTGAACAATTCATGCTATATATTTCTTTTTCCTCTGTGCTTTAAACCTTGTTCCAAACAACAAAAAACAATAGAAGAATACTGGGTTAGAGATACCATCATATGACACCAGGAATTTGAACTCATATAAATAAGGTAAACTCCAGTGATTTCACTAACCATAGGACAATAAATTTTTAGCACAGTGTATTTCTACATCAGCATTTGGAAGATCGTTTTTTTTAGTGATTTTCTTGCTGTGGCTTGTAAAAGAGTGTTTAAAATGTTTCTATTTAAACAGACATTTGTGTGTATCTGAATTCTTAAAATATGTAATGATCCAACATAAAACAAGTAACTTCTCTGATTGTTAAATCTGATAAAAGTGTCAACTTTGTTCCATTTGGCACAGTTTTCTAAAATTGAAAAGATTGCCTGCAATGTTCTTGTTACATTTAAGATGAGTGAGTCATTGCGCACTACTGGCTTTGCCATGAAACAGCTCATGTCCAAAATGAAGTTGAGGGAAGTTCAGATGAGTTTTACCAGCGGAAACAAGGGACCTGGCCAGCTGGTTTGAGTTAGATCTTTTGATTTTCTGCTATCATATTTGTATCCCTTTTTGTTATTAGGGTATCATTTTGGAAAAGTTTAGAATTAAATTAGGAATATCAGGCAAGTACCACCTTGAACTCAGCTATTTCTTACATTTGATCCACTTTATCAGTTTTTTTTTTTTTTTTGCTTTGTTTGGGTTGAAACAGATCTCCTTGCCTTTCAATGTTTTGGTGCTCAAAAGGATGGAGGTTAACTCTAAGGCAAAAATGATTTGCAAGTGGGTCAGAAAATCAAGGTCAGCTTTGCTTCCTGTGTAACTCACCTGATGTTTCGCAGGGTCAGTGGAGCACCCCTGAGGGCCTGATTACACTATTTTGCTTGAAGAGTTTGTTTGACTCTAGCATTGTTGACTTTTGCTACTGTGGTTGAATTTTTTCCAGATTACCAGATGGCATCTGGTTATATAGATCATAAAGAATAATTGATATGTAATCATGAACTTAATGATATTTTTACCCTTTTTACATATGGGACACAAAGAGTTATGCTTTCATCGTAATGTAAAAATTAGATGCACTACCACTGAGGATCTATCTTTTTCCTGCTTTGAATTAGAATGAAGGATTGATTAAGAGGCAGGAACATTCTTATAGTCTATTCTCATATCTTAAAGTGACTGATTATTTTCACAAGTTAGAGGAATTTTAATGTCAATCTTTAGACTGGTAAAAATTGGAAATTAAGAAAATGATGAAATGACAAAAGACTTACTACTCTTCTTCCTATTTATTTCTTCTTAAGCAGAGTCTTATTATAATCTTCTTACAAACATTCCTGTAAGTAAAAGAGCATTTATTAATCAATGTTTTAAGAAGTAGCTCTTGTGATAGATTTGTAATGATGGATGGGACATGTGTGTGAACTTAAAGGAGCTTTAAATACAGTGAGGAACAGAGACAGGCTTAGCAAGATGGTAGGGATGCCTTCAGGGCCCAGGATGGCTAAGTCTGGCTCATACTGAGATGGGGAAAGCCGTTTTGTAGAGCAAGACTGGCTGAGAGACCATTCACAGTGATGGAAGTCTTCTGTCTGCACTGTTCGAGAAGGTCGCCACAACTGACCACCATTTTTCCTCATTCATCGCTAGGTTCATGGAGAAGCCCCTATCAGAAAAGACAAAGTAACAAGGGAAAGCCGCATGCGTTTGTTTAAATTTTGTATGACACAACGAAGCCCTCCAATAAGGATACTGATGTATTTTTTATCTTTAGGTTTGAGGAAGCAGAACACAGCCATGGAGATATGTGAATAGAAAAAGGGTATGATGTAATTGTAACCAGGGTAGCATGGAGGAACCCAGGCAAAGCTTCAGATTCTTCTCTGTGGTCTTGTGTTTTCAGAGGAAAGCATGGTTTTCTCCTCTGCCTATAGGAAGGGCACCTACTAAGCAAAAGTCTCGTGTCCCATTTCTGGGCAAAAGGGCAAGAAGAAGGAGATAGTATCCTTTCTGTTCTGTTCTCTCAGATGTCAAAATGTCATAATTTTGACTGAGTGTGTCCTGAACTCTTTAAATATTTAAGATATGCTATTATACAGAATTTTAATATTTCATTGTAATTAATTTTAATTAATGTGGCGTTAGCTTTAAGAACCATCTGTATCCGGTGACTGTCACTCTGCACCGTACACTGTTAGAAGGTTGTATGTGAGTTGAATTCTTTCTGTCTCTAGTCTCAATTCTTAATTTTTTTCTAAATTCAAGGCCAATATAAAGTACTTGTCTTAAAGAGGCGTGATAGAAGGCGTATCACTTCACTCTTGACATTGACATTTACAGAAACAGGAAGTAAAGAACACCTGGTGTTGTCTGGTATAAGAGTCAAAAGGCAGATGCATAAGACTAGACTGAAAATACAAAGCATCCAAGAATATAATAAACTTAGCTTATGAAAAAGGTGACATTTTGTATCAGGTAGAAGAAAATGATGGATGTTTTAATGAATGCTGGAGGGACACAGGGCTAGCCATTTGGAAAGAAGAATAACATTACAGTCACACTGAACATCACACATAATGGTAAGTTCTAGATAGATTAAAGCATTAGGTGTAAAAAATGAAACCATTTCTGGAAGAAAATGTTTTTGAAAGTAATCTAACCCCGCTATCATACGACAATGTCTAAGCATAACACTGGGGACAGAAAAACAAAACAAAGAAGACAAATAGAACAATGCTCAGTAAATTTAAAAGTATTTAACCCTCCTCAGATTTAATATTAACAAAATATGAATACACATTAACGTATTTGCAATATATATGAAAAACATGTTGCAAATTTTAGGCATTATTACACTGGTAAATGTTCAAATGATCAGTTGATAAAAACGTCACACACATATAAAGGAATGTAAAAATTCAGTAAGTCTAGAAAAGTTTTTAATTGGAAAAGCAACAAGAAAATGATACTAGGTAATAGCTGTATGTACCTTCTGTGTTATTTTAGGTTAAATATCATATGTGATATGATCACAAACAAAGTGAATGTTTAAATTTTTAAAATGTATTTATAGTAAAGGACATATTGTCATAATCTCATTCAAAACCATTCTTGTTGCTTGAAACACATGTATCACTTATTCTTGTCGGTTCCTGAAGTACTTCTGATGTCCTCTTTCATCAGTGTCTTCCTGTGGCTGCCGCAATGTCCTGAACTGATTCAATTTTAAAAACTTTGTTGCTGTTGTTGTTGTTGAAATCATTTACATTGTGTCCTCATCCAGCTTATTTATTGGAACTGCCACCCTGTGATTTTTTTTTGTCCCTTCTTCACAGCCAAAGTACAGTGAGAAATAAATGTTTTAACCAATTTAGGACTTTCAGGCAGTTACAACAGATCAACAGAAGACACTCACAGAAAGGGACTTCCAGAACAGCCCCAAAAAGGGGCAAGAATGATGTAATACATGTATTTCAAGTGAGAGGAAATATTTTGAGGGTGATTAATGACAACATGTCATTTACAATATTGCATTTTAAAAATGTAAACATTCACCCTATGATTTAATCACATCTTGGTTATATGTAAAACATGGACAATGAGCCCTGCATAAATTCTTAGCACATGTTCACTGTTATTATCTGTATTTACTGTGTGAAATTCTTTTATTCATTCACTCTAGAGCTACTGTTGAGTTTTCCTGTGTTCCGGACTTTTTCTAGGCATAAAATACAACACATGAACAAAATTTATTTCTCCAAATAAAATAGATGGGCACATTAATTAATATAAACTTAGGAATTTCTCAAAACCAAATTTCTTTGAAACTTTGACTAAAGAGATTTTCATCATTAGTTTCTTTTAGGGTGTATAATCATGTAAATAATCTTACAACTTATTTTAGTGTATACTGTTCTTCATTATTGCTACCACTACAAAGGAAGCAAATCTAAAAGGAGAAATGCATAGTGTTTAGTTGACTGGGTTAATACATAATGCCCTATATTGATCATCCTATAATGGTAATTACCAGTAATATTAAAGGTTATTGCATTACTTTTTGTCAACGATATATTATATCACATATACTAAACAAATTTCATTGATAATTTTGCTTTTGAACATTATCTGTTCAATTTGAAGTCCTTGACAATTTTCCTGGTCTATGTATACTTATACTATAGTCACTTTCAAATACCAACAGTTTAATACCTGGATAGTAAAACTTCTGAATTCTTAGCAAATGACTCTACTAAGGAGGTATGAAGCAGATCCTAGTCATCACATTACATAGGCTTATAGTAGGGCTGGTGTAATTTATGACAAATACTTTGAATGTGTACTATGTACCACTGTGCTATGTGTTTAATAAAGAGAATAACTTGGTGAAAAAATTACCAGGACTTTCCTCATTTGAAGACCTGTGGTTTAAGAGAGTCATCAAGTAAGAGCAGGCACATTGACAAGTTTTATATAAGAGAACAGTCAGGAATTGAACCTACTGTGAAGGAAATATTAATCCATCGCTATAAGCTCTGTATGTGTCAAAGGTCACAGAGTGGACAGAAATGTTAAAGTCTAATCGAATTGCGTAAAAGAAGTTTATGCATAAGAAGAGATGAAAGAGAAAGAAAGGAAGAAAAAGAGGGAAAAAGAAGGAAAAGGGAGAAATATTCCAAAACGGAGCAATGAACTTTGATAGTCTGACCAGGCACAGGGAAAATGTCAAGTGTTACGTTGTCAGAAGTTTGTGAGATTTCCAATAGTGCCCACTTGTTTCTGACAGGAAAAAAAATCGAAGCAATAACCTTCAAGGCGTCAAAATTCCTGCACCAAACTGGGCAGTAATGGTGGGCGGGTGTGAGGATTGTCTGCTTAGACTTCTGGTGTCCCAGAGTTACTCATTGATTGCTTAAGATAAGATCTGATCTTCCATTAGCATCTGAATCTTTGTTTCTCCCCCTAGATGAAGAATCACGAACTTCATGTAGGATACACAAAACTATCCCTAAGCTATTCCTTCATTTTCCTTCTTCATTAAAAAGACTGCCCACCCTGTGGAGCCTTGCTGATGAGAATACCCAGACTCAGGGCAAGGGATGATGTTAGCACTAACAGAAACCATAATTCTTATTTTGATATCTACCTCCCAAATCCAAGTTCACAATTTCTTCTTTAAGAACCTGGATGTTAAGCAGGCTGGATGTCATCGGCTTATGCAGGTTCAGAAGGAAATTAGAGATCCCAGCAAGGATCTGAGAGCTTTAAATCTTCATTAGTGACTCAGACCTACCCTGGGGTTACAGCAATCTGTTAAAAAGTCTGTGAATTAAAGCCAGCTTTATCGACTTCTCCGAGGAGGTGAATGAAGCTCAGAGAAGTTAAATAACTTCCACAAGGTCACATAGTAAGAAAAATGTCAACGTGAGCCTGACATCCGTAGTCTTTAACTTCGAATCGCGCTCTTTACCCACAGTACTGCTGTGCTTCATAGGAAACCATAGGAATTTCAACATCAGCCACAATACTGCAAATTTTCATATAGTTGACCTTTGGTATATTTTTTATTCCTTAAGCAGGGAAACTTAAAGAGGAACAGAGATAAGCTCAGATTTGAGAGCTTTGTTGTGATTGGCTGCCATGTGCGTTAGTGGTTGTGCTTCTCTTAACCACATTGTGTATTTATGTTTTCAACAAACTGTATCAGGAGCTGAAGGATTAAAAACAAGAGGAAAATGTTTTGGAGAGAAATACCTCCAAGCAACCAGGGTATACCACAGATTGTAGAACAAATACATGCACAAAGTGAGTGAGTAGAGGAAGGAACCTCTTACAGATGTAAAGAGGAGCTCACAAGATTGGATGGCATTGGCAGTGGAATTTAGGAGGTTTTCTTGTATAGGATGAGAGAAAATTCCAGAAATGGTTTAAGAAAGGCAATCATGGACACAGCCCTAGTGGACAGAATTCCTCTGGGGGAGGAGCCTAAGAGTTAGCATGGTTCTGAAGAAACTTTTTTACTGCATCAAAAAATTTAACCTTCATTTACAAGCATTGAAGATATATTGCAGAAGAAGCTCATTCCACTTTTCCCAAAGATACTTAAATATGTTCTTTCTTGAATGTTATGTATCAATTATCCGTGTGCCTTACATCTAGACATGTAAGGTCCATAGATATTAAGTCACTGTTTTGAAGTGCTTCTCTTCCATCTCAAATTAAATTTCAGCAAAAATTTAATATATTCATCACCAAGAGTGGACTTAAATAAAGAGATATTTGAACTCAAACCCAATGTATTATCTACTTCTGCATTTTTTTCTATAAAGAAATGATGTTGGTTCAAATATAGCACTAGTGATTAAAATAGGTGAAAGACAAGCATTAGCCTCTTCCAAGTAGGCGTGATGGTGCGGGCTTGTAATTCTAGCAACCTGGGATACTGAGAAAGGAGGATATCAATTTCAAGCCCAAGTTAAACAACTTAACAACCTAAGGAGAACCTGTCTCAAATCGTAGAAAAGACTAGAGGTGTAGTTCAGAATAAAGGTTTTGTGTTCAATCTCTGGTACTAAGAAAATAAATAAAAAGACTCTTCCAGAGTGACAGGATGTACTAAAGAAACGTATGTTGGCTGTGAAGAAATGAAAATGTAAAGAAAAAGAGAAATAAAAAGCGTTCCCAGCTTTAAAAATGGGGTAACCACAAGTTCTAGCAATCAAAAAATAGTAATAATTAAGATGTATATTCTGACCCTAAGATTGAGACAAAATTGTGGTGTTAAAAATATTTTGTAATGTTATTGTGTATCCTCATAGAAGTTTCTTGTTTTATTATTTGAACATCTCCCCTCACAAAGTTCTTAAAATTAATTGTCTAAAATTAAGTAAAATATTTCCCTTTGCTAATATTCATAATTTGCAGTTTAGTTATCAAACTGCATGTTTATGTGTACTCTAATTGAGCAGCAAGTAGATTTAATTTGTCATTAACTTAATAGATTTAGCCATTAAACGAGACCACCATGAGTCAATGAACAAAGGAAAGATCAATTGCCTGATATTGTAAGGGTTTTTATTATAATTATATGAGGCTAAAGTCTAGGCTAGAGTTCCTGTAAATCAATACAAAATGGAAGAACACATACTATCATATATTAATTATCTACAGAAATCATTCATGATAAGTACATTTTTCTAAGTGTCATCTTTTACACTAGACTGCCCAGGAAATGAAACACCTTTGCTTTTTATTCCAGCCCACAACGTCTCCTTCCAAAGGCAATTCCTGTAAACATTTGCAATTATGTGTCTTGAGCAGATTGGTGAGGAGGACTGACGAAGGCTGTGTGTCACCTTTGGTAATCAGCAAAGCATTTGGATGCATTTTATTTCATAATCAAGCCAGATCTGGGAAGTTCTTCATTTAATGGAAAGAACGCCAGTTTAAAAAGCGGAACATTCAGGTTATAATAACAGTTCTGCTGCTGATTAGCCTGAGAACTTTGTCAAGGTAAAAGGTATATGAATCTTAATTACCTGGTGTGGAAATTGCAAATCATGGTGCCTGCCTTACCAATATAGAGATTCTGCTTGCCACAGTCGTCATATATGGAAAGCAAGTGGAATTCTAAAGCAATTAGAATTCTAAAGTGGAATTCTAATTCAATTCCAGTTGAATCTGTAGCAACTGAAACAGTACACTGTAAACTCAGTGTATCACAACTATTTAAATTAAATTATTGCAACTCTATTCTCATTTCTGTGCTCACATTTCTTCTTTTTTGCTAGTCTAGTGTCTGCCTCTGGGTCTGTATAACTTTAAAATTAATTTTGGTGGGGAAATGTAAACTAATTTATCTATGTTTGTTTGACTCTTCCAAATCCAAGATTGATTATTGAGATACCTTGTTCTTTCTGCTGGAAACAAAGCTTTGGACTAATTTATTCAGGGTGTAAAGTAGTGAAGTTGAGCTTTTGGTAATAAAGTTCCTCATGTTACATAGGTTACTACATGAAAATCAAGTTTTGCATGAATGGAAAATAATCTTGCTAACTAAAATGATGATATGATAGTTAACCACTGAGAAGTTTATGCCACATAGTAAATATTTAATTTATTAGTCTATTCACATTCATATTCTGCCTCCATATAAGAAGTCTATCTTTTTTATCCCTTGACTTGAGATTTGATCCTTTGATTGACTTTACCCAAAAGGACAATAGCAGGGACTCTCATGTGTCCAAAGGTATGAGAAGTGCTGGCTTGGTTGGGCCTGCTCCCTGCCAGCCTAGCAGCAGGAACAACTATTGCGTGCTACCCTGATGGTCCCCAGGAGGAGGATGACAGGTGTGTGGGACAGAAACACCCTAAATGAGCTGCTACCATCTGGGTCTCATGGAGGCATCCAATTCCCAGCTGACCCAGAAATGTGGACTAAATAAAGCCTTCTTGTATTTTACACAATTAAAAGTTTGTGGTTGTTTGTTAAACACCATTAATTAGTATTTCCTGGAGAAGAAGGTGTTATTACTCTCTCATTTAGCAGTTGAGAAAATTGGGAGACAGAGAAATCAAGTAATTTTTACTGAGACATATTAATAAACAAATCTAGGTTTTGAAGCTAAGTAACCCACTTCAGCATTTACCAAGAACAGGGAATCAGTGCATTATAATTGGATCCCATCCTACTTGTTGTATATACACAAACTTGAGAACTCCAAGACGTTTGTTTATTGGGTGAATTAATTTCTTTAACTTGTCAATCTCTTGCACTGGTAAAAAACAAAACATTTCCCAAAAGGATGTGTGTGATAACGGCTGACATACTAGGATTAACAGGTGAAGATATGGTTTGCTTTCAAATGTAATTGATTCACAGTGTGTTGCTAACGTAATTGTCTATATCAGTACTTATGGTTTAATATTGAATGTTCTCACATCTCTGACACACCCTTTGGGTTACTGTAACTTTACCCTTATATGAAATTAAATTCCAGTCTCATTCTTCATTTTCTAACTTACCTGCACTCTGTCTGTGCATCAGTCTCTGTGTAACAAGTTCATTTTGGCAGCGCCTCCTGCATCTGCCTATCCCCAGCCATCCCAGAGAGAAAAATAGCTTGAATTCTTTCTCATTATAGTCTTACACTGCAGAAGTCTTAAAGCAATTGGACTTTATTCATTTGACTTGCTTTATGACATTTTGCAGGATTTATAGTTTTTTTTTTTCAATAAGGTTTTAGCTCAGCTTTGTAACATATGCTAAGTTTTCCCTCCTGTGAAGGTCTGTCATTCCTTCACTCTGTGTTACACCAGTCTTTACTCCTGAGATACAGAAAAGCAATGGGTGGCTCCATGTTTGACTTGTAACCAGGGTGACAACATTTTTTTTTCTTTTTGCCTGGGTTAAGTATAGTTCACATGTTGTGACTCATTGTATAATTATTGTATCAGTTCCTTTAATTCCTAAATAATTGAGATGGCATTCTACTTGTAGCTAACATATGACTGTTTAGTTCCTTGATCTTTCTTTGTGTATCAACTTTATTGCATAATTATTATCATGCTATTTTATTCTTTTGTCATGTTTTACTGCATTAGAAATATTATTCATTTTTATTTTATGTGTATCGGAAGTATTCATTTCATCTCCAAACTTACTTTAGTTTTTTTAATTTTATCAAATTTGATGCTTTTGAAATGAAATTTTATTTTATCATGTTTGATGATGAAAGCATTTAATTCTCTGAATTTTCCTTTAATTCTAGTGTTGGTTGAATCTCCTATACTAAAGATCATATAAACTCACTAGAAATAAAGCAATTAAAACATAATTTATAAACCCAATTTGAAAATATTAAACAAATGTGAAAAGGTAAATGTGGGTAATTATCTTTTATAAATATAGCAAAATTTTGTCAACACATATGAAAAGAATAATTATATCCTACATTTTTCAATAATTAGAGAAGTACCAAAGAAATGGAAAATATTTCCTGGTCTTACATATCTTGCAACTTTTTTTCTGATGCCTTCACATATATGTGTTCGCTTTGCTACTGTTAATGCCAAAATTTACTAGAATTCTACCCCAAAGGAGATGTAAATCCTATTTAGAATTGCACTCTTTATGATTCTGCCATGGAGCAGTGAGTATTTTTCTTTTGAAATTCCTACTTATAAATGTGGCCAAGGTAACATGGGGCACCTCCCAGAACTCATCACTTATGGAGATCCATTATGACTATATGTGTTTCAGACTAGAGCCTAGCTTTCACAGATGACTATGAAGATGGAAAATAAATGTAAAGCAAGATGACTTACATTCCTTCTCTTAGAAAAATCTGTTTTTAAGAAATGAACTTTCTATTGCCATCTTGTGAAAAGGAAAAAGTTTTAGCTGCATAGTTCCACATGTCTCATTAGTAGAGTTTCTATGCAGATTTGGGAATAGGATGGTTTTAAGAGTGAAAAAGGATAGATAGATAGGTCATTTTTCTCAACCTATAGATGAGGATGAATTAACAACATGGTTTGGACAAACAACAAGATTTTATTTAAAAAAATACTAAAATCTAAGCTGGGGAAGGGGACACAGGCCTATAATCCCAGCACATTAGAGGCTGACACAGGAGGTACTGAACTGTGAATGAGTTTAAGTCCAGCCTGGACTACAGAGCAAGATTCAATTTCAAAAAACAAAACAAACAAAACCAACGACAACAACAACAACAAAAAACCCTTCAAAAAACAAAAAACAAAGCAAAACGAAAACCCACCAAACCAACTAAAATCTAGGCACCTATTTCCTTCACACAAATTGGGTATAATTAATTAACTTATAATTACATCTGCATTTTATTATTATATTACATGGACATATATATCCCTTGACTTGTATTTGTAAATTATGCAGTACTAGGAGCAAAGTATGTTGAGATTCCATTTTAAATTGTGAAGAGTTAGAAGTTTGGAAATACAGGGAAGAAATTCAAGCAGTGAACATACATCAAGTGCTGCACACTGGAGAGCACACTACGCAACACAACAGATCACTTAATATTAATGACCGTAGTGTACAACATATTATTTTCCCAGTAGAAACACAAAAGACATGTTTCAATGTTCTAAGTCACACAGGCAGTCACTGCAATTTCTTGATTTTTAATACAACCTCGGAGAATATATTGAGTTTCACTTCCCCTTTTTAGACATTATTTACTTTGTGAAGTTCCAATCCTTGAGCCTTGCTTAGCTTCCACATTGGTTTAAAGGAAAAATAAAAAAGGATTATTACTTATCTCATAAAATTGTGAGGTTAAAAATGGAAGATGAACGTCTAAGTGCTTTTAAAATCACACTGGGCTATACAAATGTTAGATATTATTTATATCCTCTTAAAGTCGTCATCATCCCCTGGTTTTACCATCACATTTAACACCGAGAGGCAGCCAAGTGTTGCAGAATTCTCTTCTGACAAGAGAAAGATAACAGCGGGCTAAAGCGGATGCTCCCTAATCCCCATCGACTCATCCTCGGTTGCTGTGAACTGGTAATACCCCTCCGAAATTCCCGCTGAAGTTTGCAAGCATCAGAAGTCTGATGAATGAGGAGAGCGATTCAGCCCCAAGCAGCATTTGTCTGCGGAGGTCCATATCTTCCAGCTTACAAAGTTGTAAAAACAACCTGCCGGCATGAGAGACATAAAATATTGTCTTCGGTTTATTTATAGCCAGTTATCCCAGATTGAGGAAGCACTGACTGCCCATTCGCACGGATGGAACAGACTCCGGGTTGCTGCTGAGAAGTGTGAAAGTGACGGCTGGGCCAGGTCTGGATGGGAGTAACAGGACTAGTACCTTGTTTTGCACAAGAAAAAAAAAAAAAAAAAATGAAAAGCCAGGATGGCATTTGTAGGAAACTGGATGGAACTGGAATTCAACGTGTTAAATGAGATAAGCCAGTCCTACCAGGGTCCAGCCCGGGGGAGAGTCAGGGTACTGAAGGAGGTGCAGCATCCCCGAGAGGAATGACTCTGAAGCACAGATTACACTGAATCCGATGCCACTGATTGGCTGTGGCTGAGTTTATTTATTCACCTTTCTCATGCAATTGTCAGTTTCCTTGTTCGCAGTGTGTTACAGCAGGGGATGTGTAGATATTCAGCAGAATACACGAATCTGTTCTTTGTAATCACCTTGGTATGTGTTTCACATCCCGTCCCCAACTATAACAGAAATCAACTATCCATGCCATTAAACTTATTCCTAAGAAATCATACAGGAAGCATATCATATCAAGTCTGGCACCAGACATTATGGTCGGGCAGTGCCCAGACTGGCAGCAGTTGCTGTTACGTACATCAATAGTACCAAGTCCCAATGAGGTCGGGGTGTCAGGAGAGTTTTCTCAAAGAATAGTATGCTTTAATCTTAAAGCAAAATTACGTGTTAAACATTCAGCAAGACATGGCTTCTTAAAAGACAATGTTTGCAGTTGGGCATTCTACTTTAGTAACTGTTCCATTGTTTCTTACTGGTATCTTTTGCCTGGTGGGTCCTGAGGTGCCAGGGTGGGGGGCCTGCTCTGCGTAGTCTTGTTGTAAAAGGGAGGTCACTGATGTCCATCTATCCAGATCCTTCCAACTCCCTGTACTTAGGCTCTAGTGTATGGCAAAGAAGGAAATGTACCCAGATCGGGTGTTGTGACAAGGGAAAACACAGATTCAGAGAAGTCATGAGAGGTGATGTCAGGTGAAGGCTGAGAATTTGTGGGGGGGGCTTTGAGATTGAGGAATAAGCAGAAGCATATGAGTGCGCATATAGCCCCCATGAGCAAAATCCAAAGTTACACAAACTATTCCAAGCAAATAGCAGTAAAATACCCAGTGACAGCAATAGCGTCACTACCAAAGGGTGGGATTTTGGACATTCCGGCTGCAAACAGGAGACTCCCAGGGCTTCTCCTCTGCTAGTTCCAGCGCAACTGCTTTGCAGATAAAACCATTGCTGGCGCCTCCAGATGCCTATCCCAGGAGTGGAGTGGGCTCCATGGGCTCCTCCAGCACATTGTCAGGTGCCAAAGATTTTTCACTTAAATGACCTTCTTAGACAGTTCATCATTTCATATATCTGATTTCCTAGGTAGTGAATTTTTATTTCTGTATTTTATTTTATTTTTGAGAAAGGGTCTCACTTTGTAGTCCAGGCCGGTCTTGAATTTGCTATGTAACCCAGGCTGGCTTCAAACTCTTGGTAATCTTTCTGCCTCAATCTCCGAGTGCTGGGATTACAGGTGTGCACCACCAAACCTGGTTTTTATTTCTTTTTATATCCACAATCCAGATCTTTTATTTTAGTACTTGAAGGAAAGTGCACTCAAAATGAACGTCATATGTATGTTATCTTTTCATTGATAGCTCAGCGATATCACCATGAAATCTGGTAAGCTGCAGTTCAGCACTGCTATTGGAATTACCTGGGGAGGGGAGGGCTGTTTGCCTTGTACTGAAAGGGTGTCTTCAGTTTTCATCTGAAAATTTCTGTTGTCAGTTTGCAGTTGTCCATTTTTCCATTTGTCTACTCAGGAAGGAAATTTCTTGTCTTCTTTCATCACCAACTCCTGACTTTCTCCTTTGCTATTCATTTGTTTTTAAAGCATAAATAATAATGTATTGAGTCCAAGGTTTGTGGATTTCCCTGAGACTAAACTGCAAATATTTAATGTCAAAAATTACTGACCTTTGTAAATGTTTGCCTATCAGTTATGTTCTGAGAAGTTATAATAATATGCAGGTTTTCTATAACTTCTAAATAGTGATAAGTTACTTGAGCTCAATATTTTACAATATTCATGCTATGAATCAAGTATACTGGATCTTCATATTTTTTCTTTTTATCTCTTATACAAACCATGTTTTATTATTATTTTTGTACTAAAGATGAGATTTCACAAAAATAATGCATTAAAAAGAGAAATGGAAATACTGAAGTTCAAAGAATTCTCTCTGAAAAATATTGATGGAAAGCCTTGAGGAGAAACTGTACTAGCCGTCCTTATAGGAACTAATTATTTTTTCAGAAATAAATCAGACGCGTTCTTGGGTCTCCATGCTTTGGGCTTCTGATGTGAGTAGACATGAAGGAGATTAGTCAGCACCACAGAAAGACCTCAAAGCCTGTGGCTCGCGTCTTCCTTCTTTCATCGATGCCCCAACTAGCCTAGAGAACACGAGCAGCATGAAAATACATGAGTGATGCCTACTCTGACGCATGACCAGGACAGGTACTCAGTTTTCAAGGGCAGGTGGTAATGAACGGGTATTCTTGTGTCTTTTAGTGGCTACGTAAAATACTTTGCATGCATCTATGCTTCAGGCGGGCAGAGCTCCCTGGACCTCAGTCGTTGCTCGCTGTCCCGCTTTCCAGCTCACATATGGGCCGAAAGTTCACCCTCCTCACGTTCACAATCCTCCCTCATCATCTACAATGTGACGTGGGGAGAGGTCCTGCCGGCGCTGCCACTGCACACGTGACCCCGCGTTCTCCTGCTCTTCGACCCTCACTCTGTCCTTCTGGGATTCCCACAGGAAGCTCCCAGTTTTCCTGTTGCACAGTGCAGTGGTGTGACTAGCCACTTGGTCCCAAGGCTCAGGTCGTTTTGCCGTTTGCTGATCTAACCAAAGAAGTTAATTATCTTGGATAAAAAGAGAAAGTCTTTTATTCAAAGCTGCTCCAAGAAAACGAAGAAGCCTACATTTGCCTGCGATGGGGAGGGCTCCACAAGATTGCCTGAGATTACCATCTCACTTATCTGGGGATATTAAGTCTTTCATAATGAGGGATGGATTTGAGGGTGGTGGGCTGGGAAAGGGTAACAGCACGACGCAACAATAGACAATTCCAGGCTTGCAGGGCTGGAGGAACGGCAGTTAAAGTGCTTGTCCAGCAAGTGCTAAATCAAGCACTAAGTGCCTGAGTTCGACTCCCCAGCACCACATAAATTGGGCTTGGTGGCACACTCCTATAATCTGAGCACTTGGGAAGCCGAGGCAGGAGGATTGCCACAAAGTGAGACCCTGCCTCAAAAATCAATAAATCCGTCAATAAATAAAAACAATGAAAACCAACCTTACTTCCTCCCTCCACAGCCTTTTATTTTCTCTGTAAAATTAAAAGTGAACCCTGACCTCCAGATGCCGACACCTGCTTATTTATTCTGTCTTCTCCTCTGGGTAAAGTCAGTGGTGGTGATGGCTAGGGCCTAAGTCTGGGTCAGTTTGTCCTGCCGCTGCAGTTTGCTTAGAAGTACAATTGTAAACTTATGCTCTTTTGGTCTCCTTTCTTCCTGCCTTTATCTCTTCTATCCTTTCTCACTATAACATCTAACTCATAGAAAATCTGGATTAATGACATTTAAAACCCAAAATACATTTCAAATTCATTGGCTATTTATTTATTTATAATAATACTGCCCACTCAAGCTCTGTTTTATTCCTCTAACATGCTTCTGTTTTAAAAATGGAAGTGTTGTTTTATTTTAATTGTATGTTTTTGAAATAAATCTGCTGAAAGCCAACTTCACGTATGAAGCAGAAAAGCAATGTGGGTTGGAGGGAATACGTCAGCTTGAAGAGACACTGGCAAGAAAGTGTATCTCACCAATGATGGTGACGGGAGCACAGCGTCTGAAAGACTGAGAGCCATTGTAAGCGATTATTTTTCCAAACTTAGATATTCTTCTTGAGTCCTTGTACTTTAACTTGTGAATTACTATTTTCATGCTCTTTTCATGGCCCAGATTTTCCATTTTCCCTTTGGACTTCATTTGTTTCAAGGTAGATTAGGTTCTTCCATGGTAGCATTTGTTAGATAATGTTAAGATATTGACAGCCACACTTCAATTTTGCTCTTCCAATTTTATATTCCAATTTTATATTATACACGTTTCCCCCAATTTTTCCAGTTGTTTCTAGATTCTCAACCAATGTTCTGTGTCCTTGTGTAGGGGTAAGAATTAGAAATTTCAGAGATTTTTTTTCCCTCTTTCTGTTCTCACTAGCATTGATACCTCTATTAATGTTCATGTGTTTTGGGACAATTAACCATATTTGTCTTTATTTTGTATCTGTGAGGATTACTTAGTCACTTAATTATATCTCAGCACACTTGAGTTTAGATTTCTATTTCAATTTTAGTTCTTCCGTGTTTTTAAAGAAGAATTTTAGGGAGATAATAAATGATAGATACAGTGATTGTCATTTCTTGCTGCTGGAAGAAGACTCCAGCAGGTGGAAGTTATTTATCCTTCGAGACAATGAGCTGTCACTTTTGAAGTTTCACTTACATGCCTTCAGAGGACAGGAGTTCTAAAGATAACATATGCAAAATACAAGCCCTGTAGTACCCAGGTCTGTGTGTTTATATGTGTGTGTAGACAGAAGCCTCTGGAACACACATTCCTGTAAATATCAATGTTTATTTCAGTTAAGAATATGGTTATTCTAACATTTTAATATTACAATTTGACTGTAAGTATAGTAATGCTGATGTTCAGGAATGTCATCTTGATGAAAAAATGACTAACTATATTATGTCCCTTCATGTGATGGAAAATTAGAAGGTAAATTAGGGGTCATCTCTCACCTGTAGTCATAGTGCCTGGTCAGAGTGATCACTGCTGGGGCTCATGTGAGTCTAGAGAGGACATGATAAATTGTTTCCATCATCCCCCAAATTACAAAAGATAATGAGGCAAAGTGACAATGGGAGAAGTGTAGCAAGACTTAGCCTTACAAATGCCCTCACTAAATTACCTTCAGATTGCAGGCAGTGATCAGAGTACTGTCACTAATCTCTTTAAGAGGTAAACTATGTTTTTGTGTTACTGATGGTAAGTGACAGCTATTTTGCCCCAATTTTCTATTCAACATATTTTGTTTCTCTACTGGGATAGGATATTTTGAATTTTCTTTGGACTTTGAGCTTTTAAGACTCAGGTTAGTGTTACGGAATCCAAAGGGCAGATTGAGCTATGTACCTGATGACACGCCCTGTTACCTACCTCTGGGTTTCCTTACTTTAAAACTTACTTAGGTGATGCCAAGGCAGCATGAAGGAGAATTCAGCGCTGAGAGTTTGCTCAACCTTCCCGCGGTCCTCGTAGCACAGTGTCACAGGCAAGTGAACCCAGAAGCATTGCAATAAACAGGTCTCAGCACTTCAGAAGAGGCCTTAGAAGAAATTCATTTATTGACACTAATTTCCCTTATCTCTACTGACTCCATCAGACATCCATTAAATTTTTTCTTTTTATTAAAACAATTGCCATTTACTTTAAAAATGAGGCAATGTTTTCCAACTTAGTAGTATATTGATAGAGCTAGGAAAGGATTTAAATTAGTCTCTTGAACAATTTTGAACAATTTTAAATGTTTCCACAACTTTTGGCATAGGTCTCCTCCATACAAACATACTGAAGTACTAATTTCTGTGACTTAAACTTTGGATCATATACATTGTTATGAGCGCCATGACGCTTAATTTTTTGGGGGGATCCTGCTCTGTAGTCTAGGCTGGTTCTACACTCGCTATATAAACCAGGCCAACCTTAGACTTACAACAATTTCTTGCCACCACAGCCAGCAAGGCTCAATTGTTAACAGTGGATTTAAATGTTATTAGACTCTTTTTTATTAAGAATTACCTGTATAGGATTTTAACCACAACCTACCATTTGAACAAATTAATCTTAAATTCTGAAATGTCTGTTCTGTCATGGTATCCTAGTTTTATGTGCACAGGCTTTTGAGAAGGTGTTATCAAGAGGTAAAAGGGAGTGTGGAGTTTATACTTTCATAGGAAAATGACGAAGTAAATACAAATATGTCCGAGTGTGACAGAGGTTTCCTGCAGTTCCTGGAATATGTGGCATAACCGGCTCCTATTTTCTTACCCGAACTTCCAATCTTATTATGTGAAGGGCTCATGTCCATCTCTTCTTTCTATGAGAATGAAAATATTCTCCAGGGTTTCAAGTTCACCACTGGAAATTGACAGCAAATGTTTTCCTCAGAGTAGAAAGTGTATCAGAAAGTAATTTAATTTACAATACAAATTTAATTTGTATTTTGTGAACATCAGAAGGCATCATACAGTAAGAATTCAGGTAATAATAAGCAAAAGTATTTCAATTTTCCCATGGACCAGGCTACTTCACAGAGCCAGTATGCCCCACATGAGGTTGTGCCTTTAAGCTGGTGACTTCCTAATATCGCTGCCCTATGCACCATTTGGGACAAAGGAAAGTTGGTTGGGAGTCTCAAGAAGCCTTCTGATACTTAACCCAAATCTTGTAGTTCATACTTAATGAATGCTGGGATTCTCCTGTTCTTGCATTTATATAATTTCTAGAATGATGAAAGCAACTTCAAATAGAATCCATGCATATATTCTTGGGAGAAAAGGGTCAGAAGAGAAAAAGTGGGAGCATTAAACTGTACCTAGTGTTGAAAAATTGACAAAATTTAATGCAATTTAAGTTTATTATTATTAATTTTATTAATACAATTTTATCATAGTATTTGTCCAAATCAATAAGTTTCATTGTGACTTTTCTATACATGTATGTGTTATGCTTTAATAATACCCATCTTCTCTCTCTTACCTTCCAATGTATTTTTCTTCTCCCATGTTCTCTTTTTCTTCCTTAATTAGCCATCTGTATTGGTATTTCATTTTGTTATTTTATTTCTTACTCTCTACAGATGACAGAAAATATGTGTTATTCACCTTTCTGTTTCTAAGTAATTTCAGTCAATGTAAGAGCATCCAAGTTTATCCACTTACCTGCAAATAGCATGATTTCATTCTTCTTAAGGACCAAAAACAACTTCATTTTGTACATGTTCCATATTTTGTTTATTCATTTACTTGCTGGTGGGCCTCTGGGCTTATTTCATCTCTTAGCTAGTGTAAACAGTGTTGCAATAAATATGTTTGTACAAATATCATAAGGCTTCTTTTCAATAGGTTTGAATTATAGGTTCCTATTTTCACAAAGAGAAAATAAGGTAAAAATATTGCAGAAGAAAAATGAGATTTTTTTTCCAGGAACAACTTAACAAGATACATGAGGACGAGTGAGCTAAGATCCTTAAAGATGTGAGGTGGTATCGAACATTACATTACAGAAATTTATTACCAAATAATTGAAAAATCTAGTAAGAGTTCTAAATGACAAGTCTAAATGCCATTTCCTTTGGCTAGCAATTGATACATTTTCTTACAGAGATGATGGATGTAATTGGGAAATTACTGCAGTTAATGGAATTCACTACCACTTAATTAAATACTTAAGTAAATTTTCACATCAGGTATGGTACCTATGATTGCCAAATTTGATTTGAAATGCTAATGCTGATTGTGAGTATGGAGCTCTGACAGTCTCTGCAATTGCAGTAGGATAGTGGGGTCTCTCTGCTCTTCCTTATTTTTTATGAGCTTGCAGCATTGGAGATAGGTCACATCTCCACTTGCTTTCCTGAGAGAGTTTGGGGCATATCGAGTGCTGGATTCGCTGATGAACATTGGAAAATTCAGATATAAACAGCTCACATATTGGTGAGATGATTTTTTAAAAATATCAAAATTATGTAAGTAATTTAACTGAACATACTAGCCAGAATACAGAAATGTATATCCCATTTGATTTGCTTCCTGTTGACCTTGTCTCAATATCCTCACCTGTGAATATAATTTCCAATCTTGATTTCTTCATTGGCTGTATTAGCCTTGGTCTTCCTTCATTCCTTTGCTCCCATAATTTATCTCATTTATGAAATTATTATAAATCATTTCATCTGTCGTCTTGCCCTAATTTTATTTAACATGGCTGCCATCTCAACATCCATTTTTAGACCTGACTTAAGTTGCTTGAAATGCAGTCCTACTCTGTCATCTATGGCCTGGTTAAACCTTTGGTTCCCCGTGTGGTTGTTTGATCTATAGCTTACTTGTTCCAAGTTCCACTGAGTCGAAACACAGCTTCCAAGTTCTCTTGGTCATGATAAAACCTAATGTCCGTTCTAGTGTTGTGTGAGTGAGCACCTTCTTTTATGCGTGTTTCCTTGAATTTGGCCAACTCAACTCCTTTGAAAAGCTTCAGAGATACTGCTGTGGACCTTAGTAAAGGCATATGCCCCAGGAATGTGCTGACTAGCTTTCCAGCCAATGGCTGAGCTCTGTGCCACCTCCAGAAATCCTGTCATCCTTCTATGTACACGCCTATCCTCTCTAGGATCTGCAAAAAAATGCACTTCTGTTTTTGCAAGCATTTTGGTTTCATCTTCTCATTGGTTCTCATCTGACATACAAGTTAGCCTGACTTTTCCACCTTTGGTCCTCTCCTGCTGTCTTGTTCCTTGCCACTCTCAGCAGGAAGGCAATTAGAAAGAAACTGCAGTGACAAAGGCCATAGCGCTTGTCCCTGAAGTAAGTCATCAGCAGCTGTACAGAACAGTTTTGTGGCTTTGGAATCAGGCATAGCGTTTCCTCCTCAAATTGTAATCAGTGAAATACAGAGAAAATTCTTCAAACTGATTTTATTTTCAGTCTGATTATATGCAAACTAGGAAGAAATATTTATCTCTGAGGGCTCACATGAGAATTAAATTGGTGCTCTACTACTCTATAAGCAAATTGCCTGGCACATCTTAGGAACTAACTAAAATCCATCTATGGAAGAAAGCCAGAGTAATCCCTTCTAGTTAGTATTGATCTAAAAATCAAATATCTACCAAAATTGACTTTTTTTCAAATATGGTATCAAACCCTGAGAATCTTGGATGCATCACTTTCAAGTTTGCAATGAATTATTTCATAAGATAAAAACAATGTCAAATAAGAGCAAGCAGATCATCACTGCATATATATAATCAATTTTATTCATATTTTTCTACATTCCATCATCTGAAAGCAATGCTCACATTTTATAAAACAAAGATTAAGATGATTTATATTGAAATTGAAATCTATCTTTCAAGATATTTTGGTTCATCCCTTTGTACATTTTCTATTTCCTGTTCTCCAATCAAAGCAAACACTCACAATTTCATATGTATGTAATGCTTTCTCTTTCTGCCAGTTTTGCATATATACATTTTCTTATGTCTATAATTTCCTAGCTTTTTTGTTTCATAAATTAATATTTTAAGGAGTTTAAATACACCCACTTTTAGGAAGGCTTTTTGATTTCCTTAGGCAGAGAGATTCCTTTCTTCTTCCAGAATCCCAAAAGACATCCTAAGTGCTTCTCCTATAATTAAAAAGAAGATCAGTATGGGTGCAAATCTTTTCTAGTGACAAAGGTGTATTCCAATATGTGCAATGTTTAATTTACCTAATTATTTTTCCATTGTTGTACAATTGTGTTTTGATTTTTAAAGAATTTTCTCTCAGATGTATTTTGTTTTAAGATAAATGACAGATATGGAAATACTGAGTCCACCTTGTATTATTATTATTATTATTATTACTATCATCATCATTTTTTTTTGTATTAAAGAATTAAGCCCAGGTGAGGGTCCTGCTAAATTGTTCAGTTGCTCAGGCTGGGCTTGAACTTGTTTTCCTCTCTGCTCTCCTCCCAGAATGTTAGAATCCTGTACCAGTGAGCTTGGCAGAAACAAAACAAGAATGAAAATTTCAAATATTCATTTTTTATTTTACCTTCATACCAGTTTTTAATATGGACAGGCATATTTAGTAAACATTCTTATTATATGAAAGACTTCATGAGTCTCAATGTTATGTTTTGCAGCCTGACACCAAAGGAATCCAGGTGGCGAAACGACTGCTGCTCTGTACGTGATGTCTCACCTGGTTTTCTTTCTTTCTTTCTTTCTTTCTTTCTTTCTTTCTTTCTTTCTTTCTCCTTCCTTCCTTCCTTCCTTCCTTCCTTCCTTCCTTCCTTTATTTTTCTTCTTACAGTCTCCAAGACTTTAAGATTCTTTATCTGAAAATGCCACCAAAATTATGAATTGATTGAAAAAGTAGGAAACTTTGTAAATCTCTGTGGTTCATAGTAGGCGTTTCCATGCCTGTAGAGAAAAATAATAGACTTCAATTTCTAGTGCTTTTATTTATTTTTGCTAGGCTGTATATTATCTATAAATATGATAGTTAATGCCCATGTTATATTGCATGTACCAACAGCACAGTAAGCTAACTGTACCTAGGGGTCTTAAGCATTTTAATTAATTCTTATTAATTATTGAGCTGACTGCTTGTAGTTCAACAAAGATATAATACTTCATGTCTTATAATACATTTTTACCTTAGGATAAATATAAAAGATTAAACAGAAAAATCCTAAATTGTTTCATGATTATTAAAACCTTTAAGCAACCCAGAATTCATTGTATCTACAAAATAGGTTAATGTGATTGATTTATTAAGTTTTTTGCCTTTTTTTATATGTAACATATTGAATATCTTTGAATAAGGTACTCCAGGGAAACTCCTAGCTAGGATGTTCAAGAAAATTTGAAATCTCTGAGGCAGCTTTAGAAAGTTCTATGCCATGCCAGATGGTTTTCTGGAACTCTGAGATTATTATAAGATTCCCCGGAGCCTGTGAGGCAGCTTGGAAGTCTGAGAGGAATATGGATGCCCGCTTCCACTCTGGTGTACTTTTGACTTTCAGGATCTTGGTTTGGCTCAACTTAGCAAACACTCCGACTTTACTGTGTGCCAGATGCTTGGTTGGGCTGAAAGCATAAAACTGTATCGTGAAAAGTCACTATGTTGGGTCAGCATTCTGTGAAGTAATAGGAACAACAGGCAGGCAGATGAATAACTAAGCCTAACAGTGCACCATAAATAAGTGCAAGGTACAGGAAGGATGGCAAAGCTGTGCAAGGGACTTCTGCGACCTCACATTTCTTTCTCTCTCTTTTTTATTTTCCCTCCATAGCCATTTTGGAAAGGGAACCACATGTATTCTACAGATTGTTCCACTGACTTACACAGCATTACATATGCCTAGTAGTACGATGATGTTTCCCTGGACCTTACTTTTCTGGTTTCAAACCCTGGGTAAAATTGAGAGCAGAATTAAAAAGATGATGTCAGAGCCTTGACTTTTGAACCGGCCGTTTTTCCTTTTGTCAGCAACGTAGTTGAAAAACAAGTCGTGAGCTTTTTTCTTTCTATAATCTTAGCAAATGTTTCTGTTGTATTATAAAATGAGCTACAAATACCTTACAGATTACTGGTACAAAATTAATTCATCGGGGCTTTTCAGGAATAGAAGGCATACTAGATATTTGGGTAGAGAGGTATATTTAAATCCAAATATAAGAGGTTTTTGTAGTATTTGAAAGGGCGACAGAAGCAGAAATCGGGGAAAGTCAATTTAGAGAAAATTGGCTTCTTACATGCATAAAAATAATAAAGCATTCTCAGAAAAATCCCTGGAAACCCAGAGAGGAGGCTGCTGTCAGCTTGCAGGTGACACCTCAGGGTAAGGATTTGTTCCCCTGTTTATCCTTCCAAGTCTTTCTACAATGCTTGCCTCTGATGGAATCTCATGAGAAATCACACAGGAAACGGTATTCCAAGAAAGTGAGATCAAAATGTGTCCCTTGCATAGCGTGTGTGCTATTGAAGAGTCCCTAACATGCAGCTGCCCAAATTGCTCCAAACCATACATGTTTCCCCACAATATACATTTATATATTGTGTGACTAATTTGCTCTGTAATAAGTTAATCATTTTTACACGTTTAAATTGTTATCTCAGATGCAGTATATGTGTAAGGATGAAAAAATTAGTGTATAAATGAAAGTACATTTAAAAGAGCCATTTTAGTTTATGTGTAAATTATAGTATACAAAATGATTTGATGCAAAAGCTACATCTCTACTTAGAATCCAGTTTTAATTTTACAGTTTATTGGCTGCATTATTTTGGAGAAACAATGAAACTTTTAAATCCTTCTTTTCATTTCCAATGAAGACTGATTTTGACACATATTTTTGAATTACTTTGGTAGGTAAAAATGGATACAGCATAGAAACAGTAAGCCTTCAAATGACAGAAATGATATCATTGCCATTATGAAAAAATACCAATAATATCATATTTGTTGAATAAATCATAAATTATTTGACAATCATCTGGTGCCTAGTCTGAAAATATGCTAAATATAAATTTAATTGGGGAAGATGAGTGTATTAGTTAAGGTGTAGTTTTCAGGAAAGTGGGATTAAGGGACTGCTAAGTAGAATATTAGCTAAATAAAAATGTGTGCATGCGCACGCGTGTATGTGTGTGTGTGTGTGTGTGTGTGTGTGTGTGTGTGTGTGTGTATGTGTGTTAATGTTGAAAGGCTGTCTTAAGACGTATTCATGGGTGTGTCAGAATAAACTCTGTGGAAGAAATTGGAAGTAGTTTAGTTTAACCGAAGCTTAACGTTGACAAAAATGCAGTGTATTTAGGCAAGGTTCTCCAGGGAAACAGAACCACAGAAGAGACAGACAGGCAAGTAGATTTTCATGAGGAATGGAGTCATTCAATTGCAGAAGCCGAGAAGTTTTGTGGTCTGCAAACTGAAGATCCAGGACGACTGGTAATGCATGTTTAGTCCAAGTGCAAATAAAATAAAATAAAATAAAAAATAACCCTTAGAACCAATTCAATAAACATAATTTCCCTGGAAACTACGTAGTTTTTCCCACCATTCGTTCTACTTAAGCCTCAGATAAATTGAACAAGGGCAGACATTCATGTTGGAGAGGACCATTTGCTTTATTAAGTCTGCTAATGAAAATGTTAGCTTCAGAAACATCCTCACAAACAACCCTAGAATAGTGATTAACTATCTAGACCCGTCCTTCATGGTCCAGTCAAGGTTACATACAAAGTTAATGCCCAGAGCCAGGGCCCAAGGTGGGGTGCAACAGAAATGATACAGAAACTAATCAACAGTGAATCTGGCAGAAGAGGTTGAATTTTACGTTAAAGACAACAAGAGCCAATAGAGACATTTTTGTAAGTTAAGTGACAGACAATATCAGATGTGACAAGAAAGATCCGCCAGTGTGGCGTGAGGAGAATGAATTAGAAGGGACAAGAGGACTGAGAAGAGATGAAATTATGACAATTAAGAAGTGATGAGGGCTTGAATTAAGGCATTGGCAGTCGGATTAGACAGCAAAACATGGGAACTGAAAGTTAGGAGATTTGAGGTGGGGGAAGAAGCTGAATTACAGAGAGAGAGGGACCCAAATATCTTGATCTTTGCCTTGAATTGGTCTTACATAAAACCATCAGATGTGCAGAGAGGGAAATGGCAGGTGAAGGAGAGAGCCTCACACCAGGACAGGCTTAGATCGGCCTGTCCGTGGCATCTGCTAGTGGACACCTTTGTAGCCCTACGGACCCTGAAGTCCAGAGGACAGATGTAGACTGAGAATTTGGAAACGGAGTCCTCCGGTTACAGAATGGTCGGGGCAATACATACGCGTGTCCAGAGATGATTATAAGGAGTGGGAAATAGAGCCACGGATGGTTATTAAAGAGTATGCATCAGAGGATGGAAGCTAATGGAGGACATTATGTGGATCCTGGTTTTAGAGACTGAAGAATAGGATCTTAGAGCACAGTATTGTGAGGGCTCCCAGATTTGATCTCAGGGAAGTATGAAAGCCACAGTTCAGAGATTGCAAACTTTTGGTTTTATACAACCTTCAAAACTTTATTATTTTCTTATTGTTGTTTTTTTTTTTTTTTTGCCTGTTTCACCCCTGGGATCGTCAATAAAGCCATGCTGAACACACTATCGCAATTATTTTGAAGGTATAAGTAAAATGTCAAGAGATAGCTTTTCACTCTAGAAATGGTTTCTGTAAGAACAGTGGCCTGAAGGAAAAAAGTAGGGAAGTTAATTGAAACCCAGACGCGACCCTGCTGAACTCCTGCTCCATGTCAGTGTCACTCAGCACTCTCCTAAGAGGCTGGTTTTAATTCTAAGAGGAAGACTGAAGACATACTATGAACTCCATCGTTGTACTAAGGTAAAAAAGTTGAAGGTGAATAAGGAAAGTTTATCTGAGAAACAGAGAAATAATTTGGCAGAGGCATTCTGGAATCAAAGCCCTTAGACGTCTGATTGTGAAAGAAGTAGGTACAGTAGGCAGGAGACTTCTAATCTACTTTCCAGTTTAGCTATTCCTGGTAGAAGAGCGGAGGCTTCTCAGAATGGTGTTTGGGAGATAGGGATTCAAGTGTCCCACTGGCAGCTGATTTCTGACATTTATTACTGAAGCCATCTTCTTATTTTATAAATATCTCCCCATCAGATAGGAAACATATTGTTCATGGTTGTGGAAATCAGTGTTCAGTTTAACCTGATAACCTTTGCCAGGGATAAATTCTACTGACTTCAGTTAAGAGATTTGGAATCCGTGGCAATGTCTATGATCTCCTTTTAAGACTTGACTTTAGCATCGGGAATATTCATTTTCATGAGAAACTCTCAATCCAAAATATGACGTCTTTACTAACAGTGCTATGAGTTTATGAGTTTCTATTGATTCTTTTTTGTATTACTCTCTCTCTCTGTCTCTCTCTCTGTCTCTCTGTCTCTCTCTCTGTCTCTCTCTCTCTGTCTCTCTCTCTCTCTCTTTCTCTCTCTGTTCATCTTTTTTACTTCTTTTATAATAGTGCTGGGATATAGCCCAGGGCCTTACTTATGCAAATTCTCTTCTATTGAGTTAAACCTTCTTCTACTCCTAATACTTCAACATAACAAATTTCTCTATCTTCTTGGGTAGCTTCATTGCATTGTTCGCTAGTTTGAGTAGAAAGTTATTTTCATCAAGTGGATTCTTAGGATGCACTAAGTATTATGTTTTATTTTTGTTTGAGTAACATTGTAAGTGAAAAACATTCAGGTATATCAAACATGTTATTCCTCCATTATCCACAAATCTTTACCTCTTTCCAGTGTAGTCTCCCTTTTCAGCTCACCTTTTGGATGCAGAATTGGAAACTTTGCATTTTCCTCTGGTCTTTTCATAGGAGATTGAATCCTGATTCTGGGCATGGACCCTTGCTTGACTCTTGAGGGTTCATGAACCCCTGCATTTTTACTTCCACCCTTGGCCCCTATTCTCCATTTCCAGAATTACAAATATTTCCTATTTCTGACCCAACTCATGGATTAGTCTTAAATGATTCTTTTTCTCTGCCCCCTGTACCGACAGTCTCTATTCTTCCCTGTTATGGGCCCCACTGTCTGCCAACTGGCTTTATGTCTGGGTTCCATGTTGACTTCCTCTCTTCCAAGGTCATTTCGGTGCTTGGAAGAAGCATGACCATTGAGAACCATGGTTAATTTTTGTAAGTCAGGATGAGAAAGATTTGTGATGGAAGTTTCCACTAATTTATTCTGTGTTTTCACTGTTCACATAGTGTGATGAATAAATGTGCAACATTTTCCGGTTAGCACAAATGATTTGAAGCCTTGTGTGTTGTCTAGCAACAGTGACAAGTCCTTAAATATTTAAAACATGAGTGTAACCTAATTAATAAAGTGGGAAGAGGAACATACTAGAAGCAGAAATTCACACCTTGACCAGCACCTACCTGAACTCCCTGTTGATATAAATGTTGATTTTGCACTTAGTATCTGCATTGCTTATTTTTAGCAAGAATTTTGCTGAGTGAATTTATCTGGAATGCCATATTATCACCGTAAGATCACTTTTCATAACTCTCCAGGTTCTTCTGCTTCTACTACTGTCCACAGGCACTCACAGTTGATGCTTTAATATATTGGGATGCCTTTGAGATGGATCCTGTCAAGTGATATTAGCCAGAATCCTCTCCTGCCTCTAACGTTTCCTCCTAGTCATTTGCCGTCTTCTGACTCTGCTCCTCCCTTGAGGCGATACATTCCATCGTTGTAGTCAGAGTTTGCTTCCTCTTTCTGCTCTATTAAAACTCCCATTAGTAGTAGCTCTTTTGAATAAAGTCCTCCTCACTACCTGTAACATATGTCACAAATAATATTTTTTCTCTAGCAAAATATAATCCTTGGTGCTGGTCAAGTCCCATGTGGAAGAGAGATCATATTTCTTGGGATGCATCTAGAAAACAGTTATAAGTAATGCATGGAAATTAGTAAGAGGACAGATTTTGATGCATAGACCAAAGAATTTCCTGATAATTTTAAAGGCTTGAAAACTGAACTTGTTTTAAGAGATGATATCTTTATTCTTCCTTAGAAAGTTCAAAAAATTTGTTTTGAATTCCAATTTCTATGGTTCAATCAGTCAGAAAAGCATAATAGAAAAGATTGTTGGAATTTGAATCAGAAAAGCTGTGTTAATAGTAGTATGGCTTGGAGTAAGTCAAAGAAGCTATGTAGCCTTGTTCCTTTCATCTTCACAATGGTGATGATGACATTTACTCACCAAGTGAAGAGAATATGGGGAACACATAGGAAATAGGGAGGCTTCACTCAGTTTCCCCATTAATTCTTCATGTGTTGGTCTGACACAGCTCTCTGTCAGGCCACATTCTGAACTCAAAGAAGAGAAAGCACATGGGGAATGTGGAAAGCAACCAGCAACAGCAAATGCTGTTCCACACTGCCCCGTGGCTTTTCTGTTTTTAATCCCAATGTGACGAGATTAAAATCTTCAAAATCATGACAACCAAATTACTTGTACTTTAGTTCAAATATCGGTTATAAAACAAACCGACAGACAACAGTAATGTATCGAGTATGCATTTCACATAGATTTGCTGAGTGCCTAGCACAGCCATTTCTAATAAATTTTGAGGGGAAAAAAGAGTCAGCTATAGCCTAGAGGTAGCATGCAGAATAACGAATTAAGATTTTAAAGTGCATCTTAAAGATAAGCTGCCTCTCTTGAAGTTTAACATTAATCTTACATTCAGCTTTCAACATCTTTCTGGTAAAGATCACTGCCGTAAAGGAGACATTGCACCTAATTACTTCAAATCGTCTTTGTGTGAGATCGACATTAATATGTATCATACCACTACTGTCCTCACAGTGAGAGTTAAAGTTTTACCTGCTTTTCTTCTTCTTACTAGACTGTTTTTATAGATCTTTTTCCCTTCAATTTACACAAATGCTTGAGGCAGAATTTTAGCAGAGTAAGTTTGCGAGTCCTCAGCAAATTTGTTAGAAATTATTCTGAAAAACATCTTTGCAGATTTTTTAAAAACATGAAAAAAATGGAGCACATTGCTGACAAAGTTGCTTTTATATCCTTTTAGATTCAAGCAGAATCAGTAGGAGTCAAGTGAGGAGACAGAAATCGTAGATCAATTTGAACAGTAAATTTTTATAAACAATACTAAATAATTATCAGGGAATTAGCTACTAACTGCTAAAAAGAATTCTTAAAAATCAGTAAGATATAATTATTCTTACTCTCAGGGCTAATTAACTTAGTAAAAGGAGGGGAAAAATGAAAACCTATACTTCCGTAGGACTCTGATCCAAACCTCTCTGGAGAAAGGATGGGAACAACAACTTGTTGGATAGTTGAGTGGTGTGTGGACGTTTCATAGTCTAAGGATGGCAATCAGGAAAATGCTGCCAACACGTTCCAAGGAGCTACGCACGGAGGCACTGAAAGCTACTGACAAGTAGCCATTAGAGCAAATGCAAGAACCCAGGTCTTGTGCTGGTGGAACTTGCTATAAACTCCTACTCTGGAGTTTATACTGAGGAATCCTGGAAAACTGTGCTGCTGGCGGAATTTTTTCTTTTTTTCAGCAGGTTATGTGCTGGGATTTCACTGAATTCCCTAAAATGCCACGTGAGATGCTGACTGAACTATGCAGTGTCTGAAACTCACTGGGACATTAGCATCCTCAGGTACCCCACAACTAGAACTGCTGCAGCAAGAAAAGAAAGAAACAAATTGGAGTCAGAAAGACAAACCTCTTCCCTGGGAGTGTCCCGCCATTGTACTCTACTGGAGATCACAGTTTAACAGTACGCCAGCTGGCAAAAGAAATGCTTGTACTGTCTGGGTCCAGATTCACAAAAACAAGTCAGTGAAGAATAGATGCTCGGCTGAGACAATGCATTGATAATTGGAATGGAAGCCATTAGTAGCGGCCATCTGTGCAGAACCGGATTGATTTCAATGAATTAAGCAAATGGATGGAGGTATGAACACTGAGACATAGAACAAGCTTAGATGTAAAGCGGAATGCCGAGTTTGGGTGGCACTGTGCAGTGACGATTTAACCTCACCAGAGGAGGGATTTGACCTTTCCTGTAGAGGCGTACCTTCTAAGTCCTTCCAAAGTCCTGCCTGGTGAGGGTCTCTGTTTACCCGAGACCCTGCAGCATCATAGTTGCCTGTGCTAACACTGTGAATTATGGTAAGGATATTATATCATCCAATATGAGCTTGGCATCTGGAGGGGCTGGCGGAAGTCAGTGAAGCAGGGAGTTATTTGTGTCTATGTAACCACTCCCCAATAAAATTATAGACAGTGAAGCTCAGGTGAACTTCTGTGGTTGACAGGCCTCCAGTCGTGTTGTCACACATCACTGGTAGGACAAATAAGCACTGGCTATTGTCCACACAATTGTGCTAGGAAGTAACAAGTGTAAACTTTGCACCTCGCCTTTCTGAACCATGCCTATATCCCTTTTACCACTATTGATTTTATTTTGTAGCTTTTTACTATAATAAACCGTAACTGTAAGTTGAACTACCCTAATTCTGGAGTGTTTCTATTCTTCCAAACTGACACACTATATTTGTTATCTTGCTATAAAAAAACTCTAACAGACATAGATTTAAAACAATACCTGTTTACTACCTTGTAATTTTTGTTGATGAGGAATCTGGGCACGGTTAGACTGAGTCTTCTGCTTCAAGGTCTCTCACAAGATCATCGTCAAGATAGAATTTGAATCCAGTTTCACTTGAAAGCTCAATTGTTTCCAGATTGATTCTCTTGGTCTTTGGCAGAATTAGTTCTCTCCAAGGTTTTTGGAACACGAGCGTTGATATCATACTGGGCATTGGATTGAGTCCACCCTTAGTTTCTTGCTTCGTGACGTCTCCATAGCGTGATTCAGTATGTGGCACCTGGCTTCATCGTTGTAAGTACATGAGAAGAAATAAACATATAAATGTCTCAGTCTTTTTGTAGTATACTTTTGGTATTAACTCCCAGCCCTTTTGTCATATTCTATTTGTTGGAAAAAAGTCACCAGGTCCAGCCTGCATGCAAGGGAGGAAATTAGACAAATTAATGGGGAAATGGGGGGATCATTGGGAGCCATTTCTAAAACTGCCAGCCTCAAACAATGTATTCTATGAGAGCTGACTAAAATATTGTGAAAAAATATTTAACACAGAAGGATTTTTTTAATAGTTAGGATTGTTGGTTTAAATGTATGATTTTTGTCTTGATTTCTGATTTGAATCTTAGTCTAAGCAAATTATCTAATTTACCTGTTTCATTTTTAGACTTGGAAATTGAGTTGGCTATAGTCACATCTCTAGTCCATGTCTATGTAACTACTCCTTAATAAAATCACAGACTGCTAAGCTCAGGTGAAATTCAGTAGTTGACAGTTCTCCAGCTACGTTGTCGCACATCTTTGGCGAGACAAGTAAGCCCTGGCTGTTGTCTGCACAATGGTGCTGGGAAGTAACAACTGGGAGCTCTGCACCTGGTCCCTCCTGAATCCTGTTTATGGACCAAATCTCTAGCCTCTGGGGTTTAGACAAAGCTCTGCCAATCTTCTGAACAATAGCCACTAAGGCTGATGGAACTCTTCCTGGTGTCTTGCATTGCAGACTTATCTTAGTTGGACATGGGACTATTGGAGTTTATTCGCTTTGCTATCTTGTTCGTTGGTCTTTGTCCTTGGCTCAGTTCCAGAGCCTACCATTTGCTCAGCTGCCGAGGGCCACGCCTTCTCTGCTAAGCCAATTCCTGTGGTCATCCTTCTGTGAAAGTACCACACTTGGCAGAAAACTTATTCTTCCTTAATTAATGTGTGTGTGTGCCGGAGCCGTGGAGGCCTTTGGAGACGCTATTTCTACCCCAGCCTTGCCCAATATTTTGGGACTAGATCATAATGACTTTTGGAAAAATCAATAACTATAGAATCCTGATGATTCAGACTCAGAACAGATTAGTGAAATTATAGATGACCTGGTGAGAGCAATAAACATAACCTCTTAAGAAACATATTCAGTGATTTTGAAACAAAATCTTTACATAATTCTTAAATGGTGAATTTGACCCTGGGAGATAAGAAGGTCTATGAAATTGGAAAGATTATTCAGCAAAGGAAAACAATATAACGCTTACACTTTTCTACAAAGACTACATTTTGCCTCCTGTGCTAGTGAAATTTTTGTCATTTTCAAGGTCAGTTTCATTAACCTTGCTCTCCTTTGGCCATGCCAGACAATTGTTCTCCACAGCGGGACAAGAATTTGTAACATGCAGTAGTCTATGAAGTCAGCGACATAGTGGGAATTTTGCACGCACGCCACATGGTGCTCCTTAATCTCCATAGCAGTTATTAGAGCGTAATTCATTGCTCAGCCTAAGCTCTACCTTTACTGGAACACTTGTTTTGTTGAAAGATTCTAATTTTAATAATGTCCGAGAGTCCCAGTTCAAATTTCACACAATTAGTTAATATAAACTGAACGTAAGTTCCTGATTCTCTAAGTTATAAATGGCAAGGATGCATATTTCAGAAAGGCTTTAAAAATATTTGCAAAGAGAAGTTCTAATTCTCTTCCTCACTGCCTGATTTTTGAATGTCTGGAAGGACTGTGACAAGGGCAAGAGGAATGATGCTTCCATGATTGAGCTTTGATTAAAGTCCATAAGCAGTTTACAAGTTAATGTCATGGAGATACTCACTCTGGGCCAGGTATAACCAGAGGAGAGTGGCGGAGACTTGAAACAGCCAATTTTCTTTTTTCTCTCCTGCTGGCTTTCAATGCGTACATGGCCACAGGTTCTCCCACTGCAGGGAGATGAACTCTGCCAACATTAGCTTGGATGAGGACTCGAGCATCAGCTGAGACCACAGGCATGGCAGGTACTGATTGTAGTTGGATGAGACTAGCTAAGCCGGACTCACTCCGAATCTTGACCGGTAGGTACCACGACATATCAAGAGCAGGTTCTTTTTAATTACGATGTTTGGACAAATTTTTTATGTAGAAGTTGGTAATGGAGGCAGATTTTGTATGTGCCAGTAGTGTGCTGATGTAGAAAAGTGTACCTAGAATGTAGGAGTGGTGCCAGTATCAATACTCATCAGTGAGTAAAGACTAGAATTATTTGGAGAATAGGTGTAGAAGGTACATATGTCTTTGAACACACCATTGGTGGAATTGTCAAGTAGAAGGGTGCTGCCTGTGAGTTCTTGGAAAGATGTAAACTTTTGTATTAAATGTTTAGACAAAAGCAGGTGTTTCTTATGTAGTAGAAGTGTGTTCGAGTCACACACAAAAATAGAAAATTTAAACAAAAGAAGCACGGTTATGCAGCTAAAGAGATTTCTACACAAAGTGTGGGGTTGTTTCCTGCTTTCTTGTTGCTGCTTGTAGTAAACTGTAAGAGACATAAAGAAACTGAGGGTAGAACTGTTACAAGAAGGAATGGAGACCGGGTCATTTAGAAAATTCTTGCCACGACGGCAAAACATAGTAAAGTCAGAAATGGCAGCCGGACATATGCCCTAAAGGAACGGCTGAGTAGTGACTGCTCAACCTTTTGCTGAAACTCTTGGAAGATCAAAAGGTCAAAGGCCAGAATAGTCAGTCACATAAAAGGTCATTTCATTGAGATTGATTGTGTGCCTCACAGACACCTTCAATCAAACTGAGGGCCTTAGGAACCCTGAGAGCATTGTCCCCCGGCCATCTCAGCAGATACCCAGTGCTCCACGAACTGGTTTACACACATGTCAGTATCACACAGTCTTTGTAATATAAATTGTTAGGTATAAGCAATCCTCTCTGATGCTATTTTCCCCATTTTATTGATATGTATAAGTGCAAAATTTGAAGTTTACAGTGATCTTGAGCATTTTGTGCACATACATATGTTGGCAGGGTTACAAGACCTTTCCCTCTCTCCTTTTGGCCCTCCCCCTACCTACCTAATTACTAAAAGTAATTAGGATTAACTTGGTTCTCATTAGACCTTGCATTTTCATGTTAATTCTCAAATTCACTTATCACTTTCCATAAGTAAGTCTGGGATTTTGATTAATTTTGTATTGACTGTAGAAATATATTTTGAAATAATTGACTTTTGTATATATTAAATTTCCCAATCCATGAAAGTGATATAATTACCCATTTGTATAGTCATGCTTATATTCTTTCACTGTTTTATAAGTGCTAGGAAGATGTTCTTATACTTAATATTGAAGATTTAAAAAATAAATGTATTCCAAAATTAACTTTAGGATTTTAGTTATCTTAACAAGTGTGAGTTACTCAACAGAAGAAGGGATGTGAAAAACACACTTGACAGTGGCGTTTAACCCCTTGTGGTAAAGCTGAGATTCCTGGCCAGTGAACTCCTTTGTTATAGAATAATATGTCTGTCTGTCTTTCTGTCTGTCTGTCTCTCCCTCTCTCCCTCTCTCCCTCTCTCTATCATCTATCTAGATATATCTGCTCCTCTCTCCCTTTCTGCTCTGTCACATCACAGTGTGTGTGTATGTGTGTGTGAGAGTGCATGTGTGTTATTTATGCACATAATCAGGGAACACACACACACACACACACACACACACACAGATGCACATGTAGAGAATAACCCCTGTCACTGTAATGTCAGCCATGAATCAAAGCAAACACCAAATCTTGTTTAAACTGTGGGTAAATACAGCCTTTGAGAATGCTGTGCCCTGTAATTCTCCTTTAGCTTAAGAGTATGCATATAACATTTAGAATATACTTACTATAATAAAAATTATTTTTTACTTAAAATTTACTTTTAACTGGGTATTTTATATTATACTTCACAGTCTTGACTTCATGAATTTAGATGTGTGTAACTTCAGGTCTTTGTAGGTTATGTTACCACATTTTCTCCTTCTTATTTTTACTATTTTGATATTATTTATATTTTTTAAGTATTCATCGATAGGCCAGCTGATATCTGAATTTCCAATGTATATTTTCTTATTTTCAAGTATCTCTTCATAAATTTTATTAGTTCTACTCTTTCTGTTTTTTTCCTGCAAATATCTTGATTTGTTTCTCTTTTTTCTTTGAAGCATTTCTTGTTTTGTTTCCACATTTTTAGGTTAATTCAATTTTATGGTTTTTTTATTTGGTAGTAAAATTTTTTCTTAATATAACTGTTTCAACATACATTTACATAATTATTTAAATTAGGCCTTTTACTTTTCTCATTTTCTCCCAAATACTTTGCTATGTAGCTTTTCTTTGCTTTATCTCTAGCTTGAACTTAATTTTCTTTTCAAGAAGATAATTATCATGTTTTATATCTATATTTTCTTCTATCAAATCCCACAGGAATAATTTTGATTTTTGAATCTTTCCATTCATGAAAGTGATATGTGATTCCATCTGTTCAGTAACTTTCTGTGTTAACAAATTTCAGTAGGAGAAATTAGACTTTTACTCTTACATGGATGATTCAAATTTAAAAAATATACTTATTGGCATATGTTTGTAATGCATAATAAGTTGTTCATATACATATTACTCCTTAAACATTTTTACTTCCCTTCTTCCTCCTCGCACCGCTCTGTCCCCTCTTTCCCCTACCTCCTTTCGTATAACAATTCTGCCATGGTAGTAAAAATTATTAGAAAAATTTCCTATTCTTGGTCAATACTATTAAGAATAAAATTTTTTCTAGTTGTCTGTTAAAGACCAGGCATAGTTAATGGCTGTATTACTTCTGAACGAGCACACCTCTGACTAGCACTGTCTCTGGACCTGTGTTTTGTCCTCAGGTTCAGCAGGTAGTAGTTTCTTATTGTCTAGATACTGTATAAAAAAGAATCTAAGATCTAGCAGGCTGGTATTTTTGTATAAAAGTGGATGTATTTTTCTTTTTTAGTGTTTAAATGCTGTATATGAATATATTGTTTTCAACTCTGACCTCACTGTATAGGCAACTATGTTGGAGCACAGAGAATTTTTATGGTTGCAACAACTGAGCCAAGATCCAATGTGCATTAAGAGACTGGTTAAGATATCACTGTGAGAAGCAGTTATTACATTAAAATTAGGGTGTTGGGGTTGGGGGGCAGGCATAGCTCCGTGACGAGTGTGCTTGCCTAGCAAGCCGAAGGCTTTGGATTTGATCGCCCAGACCCACATAAGCTGAGTGCGGTGGTGCAGGCTCATAATCCTTGCCGTTGAAGAAGCTGAGGCAGGAAGAATGCTGTGGATTCTAGACTAGCTTGGGATACATAGCGAAATCGGGAACAACCTGGAATACAGAGCAAGACCCTGTCTCAAAAAATTAAACAAATTACAGTGTCTACTAGAGCAGCCGGTCTCATGTCACTCATTTATAGAATTCCAAGAGATAGCTCTTTGAGCAATTCTAATAAAGGTAATAAAGAACTATTTCTCAGAAGTAAATGATCCAAAACTATCGCTGTAAACTCTTTTCCGTTTTCTCTTTTGCATTTTTCTCTTTCTCTCTTTTTTTCTTTTGGTTAACCAGACCGTTGTACTTAAAATTAAATCCTCTCCTGGGCTCACAGCTGGTTCCGCAAGCACTGTTAATTGGACAGAATGAAGTGTGAAACTAAATATATATGTTGTCGTTTTACCCGACAGTTTCTAGAAAATGTATTGCAGGTAAATCAGCAGGCGTTAGCAAAGCTTTTGAGAAAGTATACACGAGCACATTAACCTCATGATGGATGTGTCTCCCTGCTGGAGCACAGCAAACGTCTGCCTTTTTTAGCCATTACAGAAGCAGCACAGTTTTGTCATGCTGAAAACAAATTTGACTTTTCCTTTATGCAATTTTCCAAGTTTTGATCGATGTCTGGATAATAACCTTTCCAGTTCGCACTTCCTTCCAACCTTTTTTCTCCTTCAATATTTTGTTATATAAGAGAATACCAAATACCTGCTATCAAAAACTCCAAAGCATAATTTTAATGCCTTTATTAGTGTCTATTATACTTGCTCAATGCACATATGTCTAATGATCAGATAAATAAATAGATAAATCGTATTTATTTATTTATTTTGTTTTGCACGCCAGAATCTCAATGACTCAGAAGCATTAGAAATCTGGTGATCTGATATTTACAAAGAAAGAGATACCTCTTCAAAGTCCCCTTGAAAGCCAATGAATTGCCTAAGTATGTGATAATATTTTTCTATTAAACCTGTTTATAGCCATTTTCAATTTGTGTTGGAGAGAACAATGATTAACTTTCAACTTAGAATGAGAATGCGAATTTTCTCTGCATGAAAATTCTGATATGCTTCACATTTTTCTGCCCCATAACATAACCTGTGAGAAAAATATTATTTTAAAAATCCAGATTTGTCGATGTTTGATTTCTACTTGGGCTTTGTTGTGGTTAGGATCTGGAGTGTCCCCCAAAAGTTTCATGTATTTTAATGTTATGGATTATCTAAGGAACCATGTGCTGTTGGTGGATTGGGGTCTAGTCTGGAGGGGTGGATTACAATTAAGTTAGGATTAAAAGTGTGTAATTTAGGATTAAAGAACTGCAAGTTAGGATTAACAGCGTGTAGTGGCCACACCTTCCACACCTGGATCCAGGAGGGGCTGATCACTGGGCGGAGACCTGGAAGGATATATAAGCTGCTTCCTTCCTTCCTTGGAGGACTAGGACTAGGACTAGGACTAGGACCCCTCCCAACTAGTCTCAACTTGCCTTCCTGTGTGTGATGTCCTGAGAAGCTGCCTCCACCTCTGTCTCTGCCATGTACTTTGATTGCTGATTGCTGCCTGCCGCCTTTGAATGGACTGTGACCTGAAACTGTGAGGTAAAATAAACCTTTCTTTTCCTAGATTTATGGGTGTCGGGTATTGAGTCACAGCAACGAAAAAGTAACTAAGACGGGCTCATGTAGTGTGCTTGCCTGTTTTTTATTACTTTAATGAAATACTAAAGAAGGCTAACGTTGTAAAGAAAGAAAGTGCTCATTTACCTCACAGATTTGGAGTTTTAAGGGAACAGGTCAGCTGTCGTACAGGTTTACCTGGCTGTGTCACTCTATTGCAGGATTATGTTTATGAAATCAAGAGGTTCTCTCTCAAAACAGTAAACCAGACAGTCTAAGTGGGACCAATCTTGGGCATTACAAAAACACTTTTATGATAACTAACCAATAACATGTAAAAAGCAGCTTAATCCTTCAGAGACCATGTCCCTAACCAACCTCAGGAATTTTGTGCCAAACTCCAAAACATGAACTTGAGAGATGATAGAGCGAATTCAAACCACTGCAGTCAGTGATACACATTGCCAGAGGATTAGAAAGTAGAAAAAGAGAAGCAGGTTATTTCTTCCCTTTCTGTCCTAGTCCCAGGCCACAAAAATGTCAGTAACTCTGTTTATGTAGGTATTTTTGTGATAACATTTGGTCTCATCAAACTCTAAATCACTGGTTCCTCCTCAGGACCATTAAGCATAGCTCTCCGGGCAGCTCAGTGAGGGCCCTGCCCATACCTTTACACTGTTGTCATTCCTTACTGGTCCTCTCCGCCCTCTCCACATGAAATTATCTTTTCATTATACTTTCATTATACTTTTTATTGTGAAATGTTTTCTGGCAGTATTTCTTATGCATTTACTGTGTTTTTCATTAATGTTTTAATATTAATGTTTTAATATGGTACATTGAAATTTTGAAATTTCTACCTTAGCAGAGAATGAGGGTCTGAGTTTGGCTACATGCGAATTACAAGATTTTACGTTCTTTTTTTGAGGGAAGATAGTAATGGAAGTTAAGCGCAGGCCCTCACACTTAGCCACAGCCTCAGTTCATTTTCCATCTTTGATCTTGACACAGGGTCTCACCAGGTCTCGCTAAGCTACCCAGGCTAAGCCTGAACAACAATCCCTCTGTCTCAGCTTCCCAGAGTTCTGGGACTACAGGCATGTGCTCCCAGGCCTTGATGAATTTGACTTTTAATTCTTTATGTCTTTGGTTGACCTATTTTTCATGACCTATGATAGAAAACTTTAATAAATTTCTGAGCAGAATGATGTATACTGACTGCAATATGCACATTTCTACAATCATGTACATACGCATATAGATGTGTATATATGTGTGGGCATGTAAACAAAAACTGAGAGACTACCTAAGTAGCTCAGGCTGGTCTCAAACTCAGAATCTGCCTGCCTTTCATCGTAAACCTGCCATTATAGCTGTGTACCGCCATTTCCACTTCTGGAAACATTTCAAAGAGTAAAATGATTGATAGCACCATGAAACTGAAAGACAGGACTTTGGGTTCTATTGTATATAGTTAGAGTGTAAATGCATAACTTCCTTGTCTCTGGGAGCCTAAGCATAGCCCATGTGGGCCAAGGATCAGGATCCAGTGGGGAGGTAGCCAATGGTAAAACAGTGACTGAGTGGCTCTTAAGAGATTTTGCTGCCTATCTGAGTTTTTAACTAAAAAAGTATTGAGGTTGGAATTGGAATGGCAAAGCCAATAGCTCCTCCTTGTTTTAACCTATGGTATCTTATTTGGCCTTTTCTTCACTTCTCTGTGTTTTAGGAGAATAATTTGTAGAGATTATGTCACCATCTATTTCTGCTGTCTGATTTTTAATTTGGTTTTGAGAGAGATTTTGGATATTTATTATCCTATTTCCTCAGACAGACTACACTTTCAGCAGTGGATGAATTTCTTTGCAGTTACAGCCTTCCTCTGAGTCCCTCTTCCATGGTCATAGCTTCTAGAAATCTTAGCATAACCTTCTCCTTTGATTTCCAAGTCAATGACCAATAGTGGCCTTTCTGCTGTAAATCTCTGCATGCTCCATGATTCTTGTTTCCATCAATCCTCATTCATCTCTCTATATTCTCCATCCTGAATTCTCTTTCATTAAACCTGTTGCTGCTCTGTGTCCCACAACTGCCCTGGCTAATGAGACAAAGTCCCTAAAACTTCAAGATGGAATCACTTCTGACTTACAGTTTATGATCTGTGGGGTAGTAGAAGACAGGGGACCAGGGATGGGAAGCACTAATCTCACCTTTGAGAGTCTTTCTATGTAACTATTTTTTGTTGTGTTGTCAGTGTTTCCCTGTTATGTGATGTGCACATTTATAGCTAGACCTGAGGATATGGCGCTGGTGTTGATATATGGGCTTCATTGGGTTCCTACAAATGACAGTGACAAGCTACTCTACTCTAAGACTTCAGTCTTAAAAGTCAAAATGATCACAGCATTTTCTAAAAGTAATGATGTAGTCTAAGGGAATACAGAATACACTCAGAAATAGAAATGGCCAACACTTATTTCTTTCAGACACTGATTGTTTATTAATAAACAAACAAATAATCTTCCTGGTACTGGTTCAGAAAGGAATTTCTTATTTCTGCCCCAGTTCATGCAAATGCTTTTCAAGTTGCACCAAAGAGGACACACTGCAAACCAGGTACCGATGGCCTCCATTTGCAGCATATGAGAAGCAAAACCGCTTGAAGAAAACCTGCTTTGATAGAACAGCACAGGTTATGAGAAGGACTAATGGTGTAGCAATGGCAGGAAGGGGCTGGTAGTCCATTATTTTTATACTCACTACCAAAAGCAGCTATCAATAAGGATGTAAATCTTGCATAATTGTCCAAAGACTTCTAACAAAGGAGAAAGTGTCAGTAAGTTGTGATTCCAGTGTTTGTATTATAGAACGTAGTACAGTTACCATTAAGATTATGAATCACCTTAGTGTATCGTGGGGATCCAATTGTTTGTATCGGTTATGGCAAGTATGTATGGGGCAACTGCTATGTGTCAGGTAGTGAGTGGCTTATGTTATATTTTATGCTACCAACTTTTCAAAATATCTCTATGCTCAGTTGATAAATGGGGGAACTAAATCTTGGTGAAGGGTACTAACTTATCCAGGTTATCTAAGTAAAAGATTGAGAATGGGATTGGGTGACAAGGAGGATCAGTTGTCTTCTCTGGCATAAGGATCCAGTATGTTGTTAGGTCTAGGTTCCTTTTTTGTACTCAATCCCAAGCACATGCCTAACTCCTAACGTGCTGGCTGACTGAATGTCTAGTGGGGATCTGTAATTTTGTACTACAGATGCCTTTTTTCTTCTCACTAGTGATGTTTTTAGGGGGATTGGATTTTATGTTTTCTTTTTTTTTTTGCTTATATTTGCTACTTGAGCCATCTAGCCTGTATGTGATGAGACTATAGCAGAACGAAGGAGGCTGATCCTTAATAAGAAACAAAGCATAAAATGCAACAGAGGAAGAAAGACTCGCAACAGCTTAATGGCTTCCAGGTCCTATATTCATGCAAGTCCATGGTGGTTGGTTTAATTCATTTTCTTCAGGTTATCTGTGCTGGGTTATGCCACGTGCTGACTAGCACAACAGATCGGGAAAGTAACAATCATGACCTTGGGAATTTGAATCACTGGCCTAATAATGAGATAATTAAGTCAGCTAAGAATGGCTTTGAACATGTGAAGTACTTATTTTTTCCAGGTATTTGTTCATTTGAAGCCACCAAATGGAAGCCATCAGTATCCGGTTTACAGTGTATCCTCTTTCATGCAACTTGAAAAGCATTTGCATGAATTGGGACAGAGATAGGAAATTGCTATCTGTACCAGTACCAGGATGGTTTTTTTGTTTGTTTGTTTAATAAAAAAAATTACTGACAATTCCATGCAAATGCCTACACTATGGATGAGATGCCTTAAAATCTCTCTTGATATTTAGCATAGTATTCTAGGGTTCCTTGAATTGGGGTTCTTTATAAGATTTTTTTTTTCTATTTTTTTGAAGATTGAATTCTTCATGGATTCTCTAACCTATGTCTGAGGCCTCACTCCCTGATCTCAAATCTTAACACCTATCGCTAACTTTGAGTGTAACCAGCCTGGGCAACTTATTATGATAGCTCAGTGTGAAGTTGAGTTCAATCTCTAGTACTGAAGAGAGAAGGAAAAAATAAATAAATAAATAAATGACTTTGATACCGCTCTTCTCCCTCCTCTGGTCACAGCACGCTCAAATACTCTCTGATCTTTTAGACCCCCAACTACCATTAATTGAGGTTGACTTTCTATCTTCTATGTGTGCTTTATACTTGACCGGGCACGTGTTCTCTGCCATTTGCCCTCGTACTCTTGAATCTAATTCTGCCATTGACTCTAATCTTCTATAACGTCAGCTATGACATATATGACACTTTTATTCTCCCTCTAATCTTTCCTCCTATTCTGACAGTTCATCTGTCAAAGAAAGAATCAACCAGATGGGTTTCACTGCTAAAGGAAAAAGATATAACATGGCAGTTGAGACAAATTTTAATGAAACACATTGGAATTATTTTTCTGCCTCATCAGTTTTTGGACTTTGTGTGAAGATAGAAGTGAAATCACTGTTTTTCAGAAATGAATACAGGGGACCTGGATGTGATATCAAGAATAACATTTGATTCATGAAATTATTCAGTGGGTTTTTCAGTCAGGACAACAAGGTGATGATTATTAGATGCTAAATTTAGTGATTTGCTATACTATTCTAAAATTCTAGTTTTTAAAGAAAAAAAAGAAATTTTATGCAGTTCTTCATGAACATATACTTTGGAAAAAATAGATTGGGGTACCATTGGCAGATGCTAGGTAGAATTTCCCTGCAGAGGACTGACTTGTGATTCCTATGGACTTTCAGCAAAGAAAGGAGAGTGGTGTGTGCCCATCTGTCATCCAAAACCTTGTAAGAGATTTTTCCTGGGCATTTCTCACAGGGATTACTGTGTGTCTTCTGCAACCTGGTGTTAGCTGACCTGTATTTGTTGCTCAATCACCAGCACATGAAAAGATAAGAGACAGACTAGCGGTCTGTGACACTACAGACAGCATCAGAGGCAAGTGTCTTGGGATCAGCCTTTACGCCCCTCTGTCTTGGCTAGCTGTGGACCAACTATTGGCAAATTAGAGTGCCAGACACACACTGTCCGAAGTTCTGTCTCTAATGACCTCTGAGAGAAGCAAGGCAAAGTAAGCCAAATAGGGAAGTAGGCATATTTAAAACAGATAACTAGAGTCCTTAGAGAGACAATAAATCAGGCTGAGTGAGATTGGCCAGCAAAAGAGAGCCCATTATATAGGTCATGTGAACTGCTCCTGGTGGGCATTTAAGGAATCTAGAAAGCATCAAAGAGAAAAAGAAATTCTATTTCCCCTGCATGGATTTTGCATAGCCAACTCGAAACAGCAAGATTAAGTAAGAACTTCATAACTCCTGTGACTGTGTATGTGTCGCCTTGGCCAGAGGGCCTATATATTTGGACAAACACCAGTCATCGCAAATTTTTGGGTGAGTTTAATATTGTAATCAGTTGACATTGTAAAAAGCAAGTTGCCTTTTATAATGTGTCTAAATCTCATCTAGCAAGTTGAAGGTCTAAAAATAAAACTACTTGAGCATCCCCCCCCCCCCACCCCCCAAGAATGAAGGAACTCTGCTTCTAAGTTTTTTTTTGGAGTCAGGCTGCAAGGTTGACTCTTCTCTGATCTGCCCTCCAGACTTCCCTGCCCTCATAATCCTGTGTCTTAATAGCTTACCTTCCTTTCTGTCTGTGTGCTTCCACTGTACCGGTCCTACTTCTACTTTTTACTTCTTTGAGAACATGATTAACATGACTGGTCTATGTCCTGTCTTCCCTTCTTCTGACCTTTCGGAGGCGAGAAACTGGTGACAAAGGATGAAACCAGTGCAAGTATTAGACATGGTGGAAGGACCACTTGCTTTCACCAGTTTCTCACTAATTAAACAATCCAAATGAAGCAAAGATTCAGCTTATAACAACTTTGATTAGTGTGTGGACTGGAACACTTTTGTAGATGAAGTGAAATATATATACAAAAAAAGTCAATATCATAACTTAATCCATTTTCACAAATCAGATACATCTGTGTAACTGACACCCTGGTTAAGAAACTGGATATTAGCAGTATTCAGAAATAAAATTCTAGGGCAGAAATAAGCAAGATATATTAATAATTGTATCCCACGAGTCACAAATGTTTAGGAAAGCTTACCACGTAGTTAGGATTTTTTTCTGCTTTTTTGTTTTGTAATGTGAAAGCATCAAAAGTGTGTGTGTGTGAGTGTGTGTGTGTGAGTGTGTGTGTGTGTGTGTGTGTGTGTGTGTGTGTGATGTGTTCCTAACAAAGGCTTATATTTAAGAATTCAATTTTGCTCCCAAGTCTCTTCTGATGTATATGCGTGTGTATTATATAACATATTCAGACTCATAACATTCAAAAGAAATTCAAAGGTATGTGTGATAGTTTTTATGAAATACACCCTTTCTTTTTATTGTTAACCACCATTTTCCATCACCCATTTGAATATGCATCACATTAATGAGACTATTGGCATTCAATGAAGCAATTCAATGAGAAAAATTGCTTATCTGATATTTATTGAATTGGATTTATTGCTAAAATATCTGGCTATCAAGTATTAACAGCCTCTAAAATAGAGATTAATCTTTCTTTCTCCTACTTAGTTAGGATTTAGTAATTCTTTCTTGTTATTTCTGTTGACACAGTGAGATGAACCAATTCCAAAAACCACCTTTTTCAAAGAAGAGATCACTTTATAATCCATCATACATGGATAGAAGGACAACTTTTTAAATTAATTAAGTCTTTATTCTTAATTGTTTAGTCCAGGTGTGACTTAATATCTCTGAAAGCAAATAGAATCTCATGTTTCTATGTTCTCATACTGCTTAGACAATAATGTCTTATAAATATTTATATATCTTTAAAAGCCCAACCAACTCTAGCTTGTGCCTTTTCACTACATTTCAGGCTCACTAATGGGTGGCAAAAATGAATGCGTAAATTGCCTGTTACTTAACAAAGCGCCAGCCATACAGAGACATTTATTAAATATTGCTTTGTGATTTAAAGCTGAAAATAAGGAGAAAATGAATAATATGTGAGTCAGTAATTGGTGGCTTTAATATTTTATAGAAAATAAATAAATTGAGTAACAAAATAGTTTGCTTTTGTATATTATTATACAATTGTTTATGAGACAGTTTCAGATTTTCCAGTCCATTTTCTGTTATTACAATTAGGCCATTTTACAGATGAAGAAACAGGCTCAGTTAGGGGTTCTAATTTCAGTATCTGTGCTTTTCTCACAATGCAGTAAAAGGAAAATTTTTATTCTATTTAGACGTACCCACTGTTGTTTCCATAGCCGGGAGGCAAACTGGTAACATTTTGGCTATAAAAGGTGCAAGTTTAAGGAAAGAAGAAGACGATTCTTTGCACAAGGCTACAAAGTTGCCCATTTCTACAAAGTTGCCCACTTCCACCTACGCAACTATTTTGTTTACAAATGTCATCTGAAAATGGAATGTTAGCATTAGAAATTCTAATTTATTCAAAAATTTCATAAAAAGTAAAACAGAGAAAATACTGTCAGATAAAATTGGTCTTATATAATATCCTGTAACTTTTTGTGCCCAATAGAAATATTGATAGGATCAGTCCAGACATATGAATTTGTCAATTGGGGCACTAATTGACATTTGACTTAATCTAGTTTGTGAAATTTATTTTTTCCACAACGATTTTAATTTACAACTGGCCATTGAAGGGTACAATATATTCTATTTCCCAAACTAAGCAATGGAGTGACAGAGAGCTGCAATATCCTTTGAAATTCTTGCCATTGGAATTCTATTATATAGTGGATTTTATCATAATATTAACTCTTTCTCTGAATGTGTGCTATTTTGTCAGAGGAAAATGGTTTAAGTCATGGGAAATAATAAAGCTGCTTAAAAAAGTGATAATCATAATGTATAATAATATATAAATACCTCTATATACACACAATTAGAAATGATGAAATATAAAGAAATCCAGTTATTTATTTTTATATTTGCAGGAATCTCACAAATAAAAAAAAAACCAGAATACGAATTTAAAAAGTAAAATTTTGATTCTCAGTGAAGATAATTACTAACTTACAAGAAGAAAGAAAATATAATTTCAGTGATTATAAAATTATAAAACCATACTCATTGCTCCAGAGGAGACATAATATATTTTGATTTATTATCCTAGAATACTCAAAGGCTGATCAAAATACTTGCCCTCATTTCTAATCCACTTCACCTGCACTGTTCTTGCCACATTCTGAAGCAGTTCTGGAAGTCTTCTTTTGGGCGTGGTCTCTCAAGATGCCCTAAACAAATACGGCGAATGCTGCTCCCAGTGCTACCCAGTAAAAAGTCAGTCTCATGAAAGTGTGTGTTCTCATCCAACTTATTCACCAAATCCAGCTCCAGGTGACTTCTGATTCTTTTCCAAAGTCAAAATCGCCATAAAGACAGGTTTTTGAATCGACTTAGGACACGGATGAAGCCACACAGTACAGCTGAGGACACACGTGAAACAGGACTTCTGGAACTGCTTCAGAATGTGGCAAGAATAGAGAGGTGGGTATGTTCAGGATAAAGGAGAAGATTTTAACGGGCAAAATAGAAGCACATATTTTTCTCTAATATTTTTGAAAAAAATTGGAATTGACTAATTTTTCATTTATATTTCATACATTTATTAACATGAAGCAAATGCCTGTGATTCTGATGTCATCTAGAAAAAAATGTTGAAATTAACAACAAAAAATTTCAACGTAGGCAGTTAATAGAGGATACATTCATAAGATATGTAACTTTTAATTTAGAGTAGATAATTTGAATCCAAATTTAAGTCTCCATGTAGTGTGTGGATATGATAAATGCAACATTTCAAAAAAATGAAAGAAAAAGAAAAGTTCAATATAAAAGCCCTGACAAATATTTAACAGTAGATTTTGTTTTAAGATCATATCATCAAAAATTCTATATAATTTAGCTTATGCATTAAAAAACCCAAAACTGTCTTAAAAATATATATATATATAAAAGCTTCAGAGATAACAGAGATAGATTTAGTGTGACACTTATGAGAATAATTGAGACCTTTATGTACATAATGTTCCAAATATTTCCACTAGCAAAAGACCCAAGTATTTGGAAGACGAAAATAACTCATACTTACAGATCTTTACATTATTTATTTTTTCCTCACAGATACAGTCAACAGCTAGAAAAATCCAACACAGTTGTCCTTCTGTTTTCTGGGAAGAAATGGGTTTCTAAGAACACTCAGTATTGGAGAATCATGCAGCAGACTTAGATGCGAATGGTGAAAGAATGAATGCAGGCATTACAAATACATTTAAAAAAAATCCTCCTCTGCTGAGAAGATCAGAAGATGGTACCTGTAACCCCAATACCTGGTGTAACAGATTCAATAAAAGCAACAAGTATTTCATGAGAAAAATAAACACTAAAGTGCCTCTCTCTCTCTCTCTCCCTCTCTCTCTCTCATTCCCTTCCTCTTTCTTTCTTTTTATTTATGGGAGAGGATCTGTTTCTGTAGTCCAGGCGGGCCTCAAACTCATGACAATATTCCTGCTTCACTCTCTTTAGGTGTTGGGATTACAGGTGTGCACCACTACTCCTGCTAACTTTGCTAACTTTTATGTGGAGTAGGGGCACTGTACCCAGGGACTTCCTCCAATCCCTAACAGTGTCCCCCGCCTCCATCACCATGTTTCTTAGGCATAGTTTCTGTGGGACTTAGGAAAATACAAAAAAGTTAAATTTTAGCCCCAAGATCTTTTCTTCTTCTTCTTCTTCTTCTTTTTTTTTTTTACAACGTCTTACTAGTGCCAGGCTTTCAAAAATCAAAATCACATGCTAACGCTAAAATTATAGGTGACTTAAAAAAAGAACTTTCTTGTCACAAAATATGATGAACAGAAAAGTAAGTTACTAAATAAGACATCCACTTCCTTCACAAAAGTTAATTGTATCATTGCTATGCTTTACATATTACATTCAAAACTGACTGCATTTAGAATCCTCCGGAGTTTTGTGAATTTCAAACAAAAAGGATGTAGCTAATAAAGAAAACAGGCCTTGAGACTTCAAATGATTCTGAAAATTTTCATGTAATTCTTGTCTAAGTAATATTGCACCACATAAAAGGCTTGATTGCATGATGAATCTCAAACCAACGTATATGTCAGCATCCCCTGGAGAAGTGGCTACAGCGCCTATTGCTGGGCTTCATTTCTAGAATTCCTTATTTCAGGTGGTCTCGGGGTGGACAAAGAATGTGTATTTCAGGTTCCCCCTCTGATGCAAGTGCTTCTAGGGTAGGTGCCACAGAAGGCAAAATCCTAGTCCCATCCCTTATTGGTACAATAATAAACTTCGACTCCCTAGATTCCAGATTTGTTAGGATCTCATTTTCTCACTGGCGTAAAAGAGACAATAATATGTACAACTGGATCTTATGAGATTTAAGGTAGAGTAATATCATTGAAACATGATAGATTGTGTCAAATTTATTTACCTTCGTACTGTGTAGTTGTGGAAATTCCAATGTTTTTCATTGTATCACTTTTATTTTATTGAATAATAACGTTCCTCTTTATTTCATTAGTGAATACTCACATTATTTTTTGAACATGAAATATTGTAAATATTATATTAAAATATGTATATGTGCAAACTCACTACTTGTATGTAACAAACAATACAGCAATTAGTATCTGAAAGTTGCTCTAAAAGATTGATATATATTTGAAAAATTAAAAATTACTCATGGTCTTATAGATGGAATAAGACTTAACTATAGATTACTACATCATTTACAAAGTATTCCCTTTGCTTTCACAAATTCTTATGAAACTTATGACTTTCCAAAATTCTAAATATTAGTTTCAAATTTATAATATTAATACATAAAAACTTCTCTATGAAGAAAAGATTTTTCAAATATGTACATGAATATCACTGAAAAGAGATTAAAGGATTTACAAAGGCCTAAACATTTTCAACATGTTATTTCTTAATAATTAGTGAATGCTTATTTGGAAAAAGAAATAATCTCTCTCTTTGTGTATGTGTTTGCATGTGTGTGTGTGTGTGTGTGTGTGTGTGCATGTGTGTGTATAATTCAAGACGACAGAAAGAATATACAGACATACACTCTTAGTATGTTTGGGCCTGTTGAAATAGGCAATTTCAAAAGGCCAATTTTGTCAAGAACTTGTAAGAATATGTTTATTTCAAAGCAAATTCAGACACACATGCTTATTGATTGAATAGACCATATTTTGATGTAGAGATAAGCAACACTTAAGAAATGTGAGTGGATCAAGTGAAATTTCATTTTATTCTTCATTAGCCAAACTCGTTATGGATCCTATAGAATCCCAATTCTATAGAGATTCTTAAAATTTATGATGGAGAGGAAAGTTAAAGTACTTATAAAACAACTTGAGCATAGAAATCTAAACTCTAGATTTTATTATTTTTTCCAATCTTCACAAGATATCTGCACAATTGTCTAAAATATTTGTTGAATTACATACATTTGGGGTTTGTAAATCACTCAACATAGACTTTACAGAAACTGAGTATTTTTACATTACTATTGTATCAAATAACACATTAAATTGTATCATAAAAGGAGCACAGTTGACAAAAACAGCCTTGAGAATAAGCACAAGCAACTTCTTATTACTACTTATCTGGCAAGTGTTGGCCGACTGTCATAAACACTTAGGGCACGAGCGGCAAAACAGAAGAGAGCTGTTCTACACACTGTGCTTAGTAAGTTAGTCAATATTTGTTTAGTAACTACATAAGCTAATGTAATGCACACCCACACTGTATACATGTTTCATAATGTGTACCTGCACATGTAATACACACACGTGTTCCTTGACTCAGTGATTGAGATGCAGTTTGTTAAGTTGTAAATGTAATTCTAAAATACGTTTAAAATAATTACATAATTTACTTCATAGCTTAGCGAAAAGTATACTCTCCACTGCTTGCTTACTCAATCATTTTCCTGAGCGGGACCTGCAGCTCACTGCCGAGGCTCACGTTGTGGTTTTAATGTGGAATATCTCCCAAAGACTCATGTATTTGGAAGGTAATTGAGTTATGAGGTTTAATTCAACCAGCAGATTAACCTAAGGATGCCTCCAGGTGCTTTTGGGCACTGGGGCCAGGTTGATGAGATAGGTCACTGGGGAGATTGCAAGGAAGATACACCCTGGCCCCCGCTCTTCCTGTGAGCTCCCTCTGCTTCCCCTCCTCAGTGCCTGGCCCTTCTGCCATTGCCAGGTAACAATGAAAGCACTGAACAGGTAACTATGTGAGCTAAAATAAGCCTTTGCTCCTTTCCGTGGGGGGTGGGGTGGGGGGTGGGGTGGGGTGGGTCAAGTATTGTGTCTCAGCTACAGGAGAATGACTGAAACACCCCAGCATCTTGAGAGAGCATCTTACAGTATGTTGCTAGCCTGGGAAAAGATAAAAATTCAAAATTTGAACTGATTTCAATTGAACACTTCCTGCTTTCTCCTCACAATGAGGCTGGAAGATTCTAAGTGTAAATTAGGGTCCATCTGTATGTGTAAGTACACACACACACACACATACACACATACATATGTATATAAAATTTGCTTGAATAAAATAAATATTAATTTTGCCATCTGCTTATTTATGAATGCTTATTTTTCTCAAGGAACTGTATTAGCTTAGTACATTTTCTGTTTCTAATTGCACAATACCACAGATTGAATAAGTTATGGATAATTTACAAAGAAAACAGGCTTATTTTGACTCACAGTTATGGAAGTGCTAGGAAATGATAAAATTTTTTGAAACATTTCACAATAGTGATTCTTAATGATTCAATTCCCGACCAAAACACAAAATCAGGCAGATTGGATGGATTAAAAAAATACTGCCTACAACAGACATATCATTCAAAAAGAAATGCATATTAAGAGAGTGAATGTAATAGACTGAAAAGCAATATTCCCATACAGCTGGAGCCGCAAAGCAAGCAGAGGTAGCTATCTTAAATTACTTTCAAAATTCACTGGAAGAGACAAAAATAAACACTATATACTAAAAAAGGGAACCTTCTAATTGGAAATGATGACAATCTTAAGAATAAGGGCACTAATTGTTAGTGTATTCAATTTTATGGAACAAAAAGTACTGGACGTAAAAGTACAAATAGAACCCAATACAACAATAGCAGGGGACTTTAATACCGAAGGCTCACAATAAAGTCAACCAGACAAATATAAATCAATAAAGAAAATGTTTTTGATTTTTGATTGGATGCTCATCTTTTTTGAAAAAGTATACTACTTTAGGACATTTCTGTTGCTACTAACGCAGTATCATACTATGATCTTAAATATACAAAGAACACAAAAATAGATTCTCAAATTAAAAGACCAAATCAAAAAATTGTCTATTAATATATATATATATATATATATATATATATATATATATATATATATATGGAGAGAGAGAGAGAGAGACTTCTCACAAGAAGAAATACTAATCGTCAACAAATACATAGAAAATATTCAGCATTTTGGCAATTAGAGAAATGGAAATTTCAATAACACTGCACTTGATCTTAGCCAAAAAGCCCAGAAGCAATGTCAACAACACTGAGATTCCATCCTGTACCACAATAACAGCTATAATTAAGAGTTCACAAAATAACAGATATTGGTGTAGTTGGTAAAAATAAGGAACCCAGTGACATTAACGAGAATACAAACTAGTACATCCTGTATGTAAATCAAAAGGGAGATTTCTTGAAAAGTAGAAATTTTATTTAATTCAATTATTTTCTGACTTTTCCCACAAGAGTTAAAAACATATTATAGTTATATAACTGCATAGCCATGCTTACACGAGGACAACTCATATAAAGTAAATCTTGTGAATAGACTGTATTTCCATCAACAGATGAAGGGAGAAAGAAAATGTGGTTTACATTAATCTGTGCATATATATGCACAGGTAAAGAAGAATATGATTAAGTCATTTGTAGGAAAATAGATACACTTTGAGACCATAATGCTAAGTGAAATAAATCAGTTCTGGAGGGAGCTATGGTTTAAATCTTGAGTGTTGCCAAAAGGAACACATATTTGAATGCAGTAGGATAACTGTAGAACCCTGTGTTATTGGGAGGTAGGGGTAGCTGGAAGGTGCAGGTGATTGGACCTTGAACTGGAGGGACTGTGTCAACTTGTCGAGATTGAGAGATGCTCTGGCTAGAGCTTTCAGGTGTGTGTTGTTGACTTGCTGACCAGGAAGGGCTCCCACCCTGGCGGTGGGGAGGCAAATTCTCAGCATGAACTAAGGGAAGGAAGGAAGAGGAGACATTGTCACAGCTTCTTCCTGGGAAAGCTTTAGGCTCCAGACATAGAGTTCCTCTTCTGTGGGATTTCTGTGTGCAATGCCTTGAACGCTCTCAGCCTTTGCCCTACACCTTCGCTGTTGCTGGCTGTCCCCTGAGTGGACTGTTAGACTTTCTGAAACTGTGAGCTAAAATAAATCTTCCCTCCCTTAAGTGGTGGGTGTTTGGCATTTTGTCCCAGCAGTGAAAAAGTAAGAGAGAAAGTAAAATATCGCATTGTTTGTCTTATATGAGAAACTCAAATATAAATATTTTAAAGAGTAAAATAGAAGTAGATGATAGGAAACAGAGAGGTAGGGCTTGTGGTGGTAGAAAGGGAATCTGAGGACATTAAAAGACAGTGGGATGGGAAAGCAAGATGGCGCCAAAATCATCAGGTCCTGTGAGTCATTGTAATCCAAACTTCAAACCTAACAAAAATGATTAAAATGTGATATATATATATATATATATATATATATATATATATATATATATAAACATACCAAAAGACACATGCATATCTATGTTTATAGCAGCACAATTCATAATAGCCAAATCCTGGAAACAATTTATCTACCCATCCACACAAGAACGGTAAAAGAAAGTGTAGTACCTATACACAATGGACCACTATGCAACCATAAGAAAAGGCAAGACATGAAGCTTTTGAGTGCAAATGGGGCCATCTGTAGTCGATAATGCTCAGTGAAATGAACCAAGCACAAAAGACTGACTGTAGACGAGAGGAAATTATTAAATCAAATTTGTTGAATAGAAGTGTACTTTAGGCTGCAAGTGTGAATCACATATGTAATTAATTTTTATCTGATAGGCACACTAAAAACAAAGTAAAACTAATATTAATATTTTGTTTAATCAAATATGTTAAAAGCATGTGACTAATATATAACGTTTCGATACGATAATTTGCTTTTTTTCCCAGTAGAAACTCTTTGCTTCCAGGGTCTTTATGCTTAGGGCACAGATGAATCAGTTAGATAGAGTAGCTTCATTTCAGCACAAGGGTGGTGGCTCACACAACAGACAGAGAAGTTTTGACCTTTCTCTAGGAAAAGTAATGTGAAGACACTGAGGTACGTTTCTCACCTCCCTCAGAGATGGTTTAATTGCTTTGCTTCTTAGTTCAGGAAATGATCTGTCATTACTTGCCCTTATCTGCCTTACCTAAGTTGCATTGATTGGGTGTTAAGACCACAAAGTCGGTGTACAGTTTTTACAACTGGGGATGAAATTTGTGAAGGAATAAAAGAATCTTAAAGGAAAACAAACAAACAAACAAACAAACAAACAAACACAAGAAAAAAAAACACCTTTCAGTTCCTGGGTCCTAACTTTTTATCTTAGGAAGAGTGCTGTGAGGGTGACCCTTATGCAAATGCCTTTCTAGTGTCCCCCGAATGTGTTTGATCTGCTGCAGAGCTCAATATATCCTCTGATTAGTGAACATTTCTCTTTAGTCCTGGTGTAAGATTAATCTATTCGCTCACTTCTTGACATTATTGTATCTGTGTGCTTCCAGCCACTGATTTGATGCAATAGAAAAGTGGGGCAAGGCGAATGGGAACTGTGACGGATGTGCCACTCTGACTGGAAAAGCCCAGCTATGATTCTCAAGAAACCAGAAAAAAGCTACGCTACCGACAGGGAAGGTGACCTGTTGAATACGTGTTAGTGTGTGCCGTCAGCTTCAGTAACATTGTGATGATGCTCTTTGCCGCTTCCGCTTCCAATTAAACAAACATTTAACTTTTTGTTTAATTTGCAAATGATGTGCTAGGCAAGCATTATCAGGGTGGGCATATATTCTTGTCTTCTAATTTCTTTTTCTTTTTAAATTTTTAACATCTTGTTCATTTTATATTCATTATGTTTCTCCATAGAGAAGTAATCTTCAGGGGATTTTTTTCTCAATAAAATGCATGAATATGCAACAAAAGAGGCAATTAATTCAGTGAATTAATCATATCATTATGTTTAGTAGTTAGGCGTGTTATATCATTTCTTTGATGTGAGCCACCATTGGGAATAATCTATCTTATCTGTCATTGCAATAAATTATATTAAAAATTAAAGGTCTCCAAGATCAAGGACACGTCTGATAATGTTTTATTCACATTGCATCTGTGCTTTGGCCTTTAAGTATTTTTCTAGCTTACTAGTGTGTCTTTCTGAGATATCAAGACCTATCTTAGGCTCAAACCTCTATAGAGAAAAAAAACTTTAAAAAGATAGTGTAGGCTGAAAGCTTTTGTTACTAATACTTAAAAGCAAGCTATTTTCTTAATGACTGTAATGATATATCTAACAAGATGATCAGAAATGATGTTCTATAAAAATATAGGGCAGTGTCCATAAAGCAAAGTGAAAAACTGCATTAGGTCTCTAAAAAGAGCCTAGAGAAGGCTACTATGGTGTAATATCTCTAGACAACACAAGATTAATTTGAGGCTTTGACTTGAGGAAGAAGTGTGCCCCGGAGAGCATTTTCTGAGTATCAATCTTGCCTTCTTGTGGGGCAACCCACAGAGAAAACTAAAAATGCACACAATAGCTGCTGGCTCTGTTTCAGGTGTCTTTTTAAATATAAGTTAATTTCTTGTAAGTCACAATGTTTTAGGGTATGAGAGTGTTCATTAATTCAGCCAACACAAAGCAATTTGCCAAGCTGTTCTCTGGAGATATGTAAATAATCCACGGTCTCTACTTCAAAAGAGTTTACAGTTTAATGGAGAAGGTAGACAAATAATAGGACATATCTAGTTGGATTCTGTAAGTGTATATAATCAAAAATTTGAAATTTCACTATTGAACTTGGCATTATAATTCAGCATCCATTGAATGTTTTCTTTGCACCCAGTATTTTAAGTGTCATTATTTATATAAAAATACAATGTAGTTGATATTATTACTACTTTAAACATAAGGAAGTAAAGTTTCAGATTGCTTAGGTAACTTGCTCCAAGGTCCAGGCTATAAAATGATAAAGGTTATTCATTCTTTTCTTTCCCAACTCACAATTTCTAATAGTATATGTATGCAATATACAATGGCGATATTGAGCTTGAAAGCTTTGTGCACAGATATATTGCATCTCCTTCCCATTCCCTTCTCCTCCTTCCTTTCCAGACGTCTATCCTTCAGACTTTGTCCCCGGGCTCCCAATATCCCTCCCATTTTACTTTATTACTGATTAGTATTCTGGGTTTCTCGTGTTGGAGAGACTGCGCGATATTAACCTGACTCACTTCTCTCCACATGATATGAAGTTGCATCCATTTGCTTAGAGATGGCTCAAATATATCTGTCTGTATAGCAAAGTAGTACTCCGCTGTGTACATATATACCACTTTTTTGTGTCCAGTGGTCTGTTGATAGATATTTGCGTATCTTCCACAATTTAGCTATTGTTAGTTGTGCTGTTAATTGTGCTGCATTTGCATACTTGCATCTCTGTGATACATTGTTTTTAACCTTTCTGGAAAGATACCCAGAAGAGGTATTGCTGGATCAGATGAAATCTCTATTTTCAGATTTTTTGAGGACTCTCCACGCTGCTTTCCACAGTGGTTGTACCAGTTCATATTCCCACTAGCAATGTAAAAGAATTCCTCTTCCCGCAGCCTCTCCAGCACCCTTTGATTTTTGAGTGCTTGATGTATGCCTTTCTCACTGGAGTAAGCTGATATCTCGAAGTTGCTTTGATTTGTATTTATCTAACGGATAAGGACATTGAAAGTTTTAGAATTTATATCAAATTAAAAAAAGCTTCTGGACAGAAAAGGAAACAACAGACTGAAGAAAGGACTGACAATGGGAAAAAATTATCACCAAAATCTCAGATGAAGCTAATAACTATAATAGACAACTGGAGAAAAAACAATTAAAAATTAAAAAATAAAAATTAAAAATTAAAAATAGGCAGTTGACATAAATAGACAGTTCTCAGATGAATAAATACAAATGGCTAGAAAATACATAAAGCTGATTCTGAATTAAATTTTTTGAGTATAGCTCCCATGGACCCCTCTTTTCCATACTTGGTCTCCATTATCTAGGGATGCTAAGAGAGAATAGAGAAAGAGGATCTGCTTATCCAACTGGCCAAGAAACTGATTCCTGGAAGAGATTTAGGATTTAGAGATGAGATGCTATGAGCTGAATATTAAAAGATAAAAAGGGGCCACCTACCCATAACAGTGGGAATGGGTGCTGCAGGCTGGTACATTTTCCAGTATAGAGCCACAGGTGTGGGGAGAGGCAGGGGCTGGCTGGCAGTGTGCGCAAGCCTAGAAAGGAGTAACAAAATCACGATGGAATATCATTTGCTCTGTCTCCCTCCCTCTCTGCTACCCTCCCACCCTGGCAGCGGCTCTGTTTCCCCTAGAGAGAAGCCCAATACCGACAGAAACAACACAAACAGTACAGACCCATGGAGAAGTTATAGCGTTATTTTAAGCAAAGAGCTGAGAAATGACAGGCTTTCAAACTACCAGAAAAAAAAAAAAAAAACAGGGGTAAAGGTTTTCCACTGGTTTTCAGATGAGAGAAAATCATCCTATGATTTATACTAAACCAAACCACAGAAATGAGTTCCCTTCGAGGCTGCTGCCAAGAGGTTGCAGAGGGAAGTGAGGAATCACGCAGGTCCAGGTTTGTTTTTGTCATCTATTCGCGCAGAAACCTTGGTAAAAAGCTCAGATTTTAAATTATAAAGTGGAACAGGTGGACAAGGAGGAAAAAGAAGGAGATGGTCTTGGCTGGGGACGCAATGGAAATGAAACACCCACGAGGAAAGGAGAAAGATAATATAGACTCGGTTTTGATAAAGATAACTTTCTTCAGCTTTAAAATGCTTTTATTCTGGAAGAACAGTCCAACTGTTTTTTTTTCCCTTCTTTCTTTTCATTCCTGACTTTTTGGTCACTATCCCTTTTAATGAATTCATGGTGACTACAGACAGTGATCGGGTCTACTTTCTCTTTAGGAAAAGAAAAGGCTAACTGGCAAAATCAAAGTTAAAAACCCTGTGTGTGTTCTTTAGTTTCCATTTTTAAAAAGTTTATAGATTTGTGGATTCTAAAATCTGGGAATCCTGCCTCGCCATAAACTACAGGGAATGTTTGAAATTTGGTAGAAAAAATCTCACTAATTTTCCATCCTGTCTTACAATATGTAAAGCCCATCTGTACTTCATTTTTACAGAAAAAAAGATCAGTTTCCAAGAGAGTGTTTGATGAAAAGACAGTTCTCAGAAGAGAAGTACAAAAAGCCAACAACTATGTGAAAAATATTCAACTTGGTTAGCCACTAGGGAAATGCAAATAAGAGAGCACCGAGGTGCCATCTTACCCTAGTGAGAAGTGGCATTTATCAAGTACTCAGAAGCAACGGATGCTGGGTAGGGTGTAAGGAGAAAGAGTCACTTCTACATTGCAGGTGGGAGTGTAAACTGGTAAAACCACTGTAGAAAGCAGTATGGAGAGTTCTCAAAAAACTGAAAATAGACATTCTATTTGACCCAGTGTTAATCTTCTGGGTATATTTCTAAGAAAGTTAAAGCACCCTATGACAGAGATACATGCATACTAGTGTGCATAGCAGCGCAACTAACAATAGCAAAGTCATGGAACATTAATCAATAGAGCAGTGGATAAAGAAATACGGTACACTGACACAATGGAGCACTACTCTGACATAAAGACAGATAGAGTTGAGACATTTGTAGGAAATTGGATACAACTTGGTACCAATGGTGAATCAAATCAGGCTCAGAAGATTAAATTTTGCATGGTCTCTCTAATGTGAGAAATCCAGAGTTTAAATAAGTAATATAACCAAAAGGGTGAGATATCGGGCAGTGGAGGTAATGACAGAGGGGGCGGTGGGAAGGGAGAGGAGGGGGAAGAGAATACAAAGTTGATGTGACACGTTTATGCACAAGTTCTCCACTTTAACCGTTTTGTTTTGCAAATACACAGTAATACAAAAGGTAAAAATTATTTGAGTGTGAAACCAGTCGATCAATAATAAAAATGCATTTAAAAGGTTGTTTCTTCTAAGGACTATCCTTATAATAGCTGCCTGTTAGTCACCATTTTTTGCAAGAATGGCTTGGAATCTTAATTTAGTATATTTACAGAGCTTCAAGCTACCCTGACCCAAATGAATATCAGATAACCAGACTGTGGGCAAAAACTTCAGTTAAAGCTTTATGTGCAGGACAAAAGAAAGAAAAAACAGTAGATCTTGTCTGATAACACCTGTTCGCAAAATAGTCTAAGGAAAACCTGCAGCCTTTTAATGAATCTGCTGAATGTAGCATCTGGAGCAGCCACCTTTGCAGTCACATGCGAGTTGATACTTGTGGCAGGCTAACTTATATCCTTATAATACATAAAATCAGCAACAGCCTTTGGTGTCTACAAATGCAGTCTAAGGGGAACATAGTGAAGCTTTTATATGCTGCTCTCTGATCGTCTTCATATTAAACTCATCACTACCAAGTTTTTGCATTAAGTTTATTCAAGAAGAAATGGTTTATTGAATTTAAGAAGAGAATAAATGTGTTAGCGTACCATGCACCAAACTAATGTATCAATATAATTTGTATGCTAACTCCTGCCTGAGAACCCAATGTTAGTATTTCTGTCCCAACCCGATACTAATAGTAGGCAGGTCAAAGTCACATTAATTCCTAATGGCTCCAGTTTCATCCTTGGCACAATGTCCGGGAAGGTTGACTGCTAGGGAAATGAAAGGTCTGGTGCTACTGTCCCATGGGGACTGACTACAGCAGATGGCATTAGCAGGAACTAAACAAGTAGTGATTCGAACATTTTGTTTTTCTTACAAAAGTAAAACAAAGTTAGAAAGTAGCTAAGTGATGTTTAGGTTTAACTAGAGCAAGGGGTCATTTTCCCTATGACAGTCAGTGATCACAACACTTGCTACGTGGCACTGGACCACAACAGTTGCATCACTTGAGAAGGAAAAATACTTTGGGTCTTCATTAGCAAGATCCTGAGGTGATTCTCATAAATACCAAAGCCTGCCATTTGCTGTTGTGCCGTAACTTTTTCACGTCATGAATCTGAGCCAGGGATTGCTTCCCAAGCCTCACAGCCTTGATTCTGTTCCCTTGATGGCATGTGGCACTCATCCTCTGACTCTGAGCTCTCTGCCTTAGATGTGAGTGAGCAATGTGTGCATCTTGAAGGTCCATCCTTGATTACATTTAATTTTTTTGCCACCTTTCCTAAGTGTGCCTTAATTAGCCCATCACTACGCTTTGGTTCTCATTACGGTGAAGTGTGCTAAGTGCTATCCATTTATTCTGTAAACACAGCTTCACTAAGATGTGGGATTTAATCCCACCAGTCCTTGTTTTTCATTTTTCTTTTTGTAAAATCTACTGGGACTAACATCTTTGCTAGGAGACACTGTCACTTGTATCTGGGATTGTATTCCAATCATTTTGTCCAAGATAGCATGGAAGGCAGTGTTGCAAGACCTTTCCTGTGGTCAGCCTCGCCGTTGTAAAGTTTGCTATGTCCCAGAGGTAATTTGTTGATTTCTCACAGCTATCTTGTTTGTGACCATCTGCTACCTTAGTAGCATATTAATAGAATTACTGTTCTTTCAGGGCTGCATGCCTTCTCTGGGAGATTTTCTAGGAAAAGAGTTTCTAACAACCATCAGTTCTCTGAAGTTTTAAGCATAAGCAATCTGAATTAAGTCATCTGACTGTCAGGTCCCACATTCCAGTCTTAAGACTTTTCTATAGGGTTCTTCTGTCCAATCTAGAGCAGCCAGAGCTACTTCTCGTCTTCCTTTCTTACAGATGGGAAAAATCAGAAAGGGAAAGGACAGAAGGATTCCTGCAGGCCTCTCATGCTGAAGGATTATATTTCATTTCCTTTCTTTTCCTTTCTTTCCTTTTATTTTCTCTTCTTGTCTTGCCTTGTGTCTTTTCTTTCCTTTCCTTTCATTTCCTTTTCTTTTCTTTTCTTTTCTTTTCTTTTCTTTTCTTTTCTTTTCTTTTCTTTTCAGGTTCCCAACAGAGTTCATTCATGAGCCAATGCTGATGAGAGACAAGGAATCCTGCTTGAACCACCTCCCCTGCAGGTGCTGGTCTCCAGCATGACAGGACCCTGAGGGAATCAGGGCTTGCACTCTCAGGCCACATGGAGTTTTGGAGACTTCTGCCTCTCATATCACTATTTGTCCAAACCCAAAGACCCGGGTGTGATTGAGAGAAGAACTAGTCCCCACTCCCAAGAGGGTGTTGAGGAAATACTTCTGCCGTCCTCCCTTCCTGTGAGGACGTCGGGAAGAAAGGCCAGGGCACTTGGCTCTCTGATTGGCCAATCTAAAGACCTGAGCCTACCCATAGCATAGGCCAGCAGTTTATCTACAGTGGCTGCGTTACTGGCGAAGTGTTTGCATATGAGCTCCTAGCAGCCACGTTGTAAATAAGCTGGCCAAACATAAACCCTGTGTCTGTGATGTCAGGTGGCACTCTTTTGAAGAGAACATTGTCAGTATTTCTTGAGATGGGAACCTATGACTGTGGCAGTACCGCTAGGCTGAATACTTCCTGGATGACATGCGTGAGTACAAGGAATGTGCCAGTGCCCCGTCCTTCTGTGGCCTTTTCCTTACCCCAGTAGGTCTGACCTCCAGCCCACTACAGGGTGAAGATGTTATCAAGTTTATTACCTCCTGCTCCCTCTCCTTTCTGGGGGCATATGGAGAGATAGTTGGCACTGGATGGCAAGAAAGGGAGGCTCAGGCTCTAGGCCCCAGGTGAGTCTTGGAAGGTCTCCCCATGGGCTGTGTGGTCTCCTCACACTTTCACACGCATACTGCTTGGGTCCCTATTTCTCGCCAGGACCTGGCAGGACTTCTGTTATCTGGAGCAAGGCTTCCACGAGCGAGAGAACTGTCGTTAGTGTTTTCAATCAATGTTTTTAATCAGTTAGTGATTATTTTCAAATAGGATTTCACTGTAAATAGTCCAATTATTATTTGTTCCAACCACTTAAATTTTCTCTCCAAAATGATAGTTTTATTTAAGGTCATCTGCAAATAGCCCCTACCATCTTTAACACATGAAAACATTTTCTTTTTTTCTGTGAGCCAGTTTGTGTACACTTCCTCTGCCCACCATGTTTTGAATACTCATTAGGTCGCTACCCAGCCGCTAGTCTCATATTCCAAACCATTTGCCGTTTTGATGCTACACACAGTTGCTAAGGTTTGAGAGGCTCTTCTCCAGTCTCCATCTGCGACCTCTGTCAGTGTACTGTCAATACTATAACTGTGGCATAGTTAAGCCACAATTTTGGGGCAATGCTGTTGCTGCCATAATCCCCAGTTTCAGATTATGAGCAGTTTCTGTCAGTAGTCTCAGGGCTGCTCCAAAGCTTCGTGACGATAAAAGTCTGTCTTCTGAAGATTCTTTTCCAGCAGATAAACATGCACTTTTGAACAGTCTCAATGTCTTTATCAGAGTCTGTATCCACCCCCCATGAAAACTTTGATTTAAGAGAAAGTTTTTGTCAATAGACAATTTTTTTTTATACAGACTTTCAGGAGGTTTCTTCCTTATGTTTTAGGAAAATTTTGTAACCAGTTACAAAGTTTGTAATTCATTTCTGTCAGAAAATACAAAGAGTGCTAGTGTTTCTATGTAGAATTTCCGATTAGGAGCATCAAAGATACAGATTTCAACATCCAGTTAACAGCGCCAATACTTTCTTTCAATTTTAAGAGTTTCTTAGGACTTTGACAAACCAATATTTACAAATTTTGCCTTTCTTAACCTTGACTTCATCTTTCATACCACAATTCAACACCCCTTAAAGAGGATAAAATATTGGATAAAATCTTGGGTATTGATTTAGTCTGAGATGTAGATGAGCTTAACACCAGAATTTAAGATAAATCAGCACAAGCTACATTTATAACCCATATGTCAGAAAGTTACTCCCCTTTCAAGATTCCATATAACCTATAAAATTGCTTCTATTTAGACTATATATATATATATATATATATAGTCACTAGTCTATTGATGATATGTATTCAGAAGACCTACACAATTACAGTTTTAAAATGTCATCAGAGAATTGAGCTTACAAAAACTAATAAGCTAAAATTCAGAAATAAAAGCAGCTTACCTTCAAAATATAGACTCAATGAGTTTGTCATTGGTAAAGAGCATGAGAAGCATGCTGTCTCATCGCAGTGAGAAGATAGAAGATAAAATTTCTGAAAGCACTCACATATGCTGCCGCAGTCGGGATTCAGAACCAAGGACAAAGAAAACGCACACACACCCACAAATCTTTCTGGTAGTCCTTGGTCGGGTATAGGTGGGAGGCTGAAAGCTGGAGACTTTTGATGGCATATAGTTGTCTCATTGAGCTGAAGTGTGAGCAAATTAATAGAATTCCACAGTACTTTTGACTCTCAGAGAGAATACAGTGAATCCCAGCTATGCCAGTGTATATGCATGCTTTCCGAAAGTTCATCTGCTACATACCATTTATATCTAGTGATACCTAAGAAGATTGTTAACTATTTCAATTAAGAGTACTAAGAATATAATGTGGAGTTCAAATGCATGTAAGACCTAAAATGTGATAGAAATAGTTCAGAGTGTGTTAATGTTACTAAAATTTGTACTTTTGTAGAAGTTCTTATATGGGTGTTGAGGAAGTAGAATTTTTTAAGGCAGTTGATAATAATTTAATGATATGTTTTACCATCTGCTGAGCAAGCATTAACAAATCACACAAGTAGCATAATTACAAAGTCAAGAAGAGATAGAATGAAATTTCAAAGTAATCTTAGTCAATTGACTTAAAAATATGAAGAAAAGATAAAAAGAACAAAGATAGCGATGAACAGAAGTTAAACTCCAAGTAGTTAGACTTAATCTAAATATAGAAGCTATATGAAATACAAATTGACTAAGCTCCTTTGCTAAATTTGGATCAAACTTGATAAAAGAGAAGCCTCAAGAAGCACACTTGCATTTGACATTTCCAGAGGTAAAGATGAAAGAGCGTATATCAAATTAAATTTGACCTGCCTGGGCTCCATAGTGAGTTCAGGACCAGCCTGGTGTACAGAGTGAGACCCTGTCTCAAAAAGAAAAAAAAATTGCCACAAATCCTAATCACATAGATATACTTTCTTTAATTTTCTTTTCACCTTTTCTTCATTTTGACTTTAGGTTTCAGTATCCCTGGAATTAATTATATTAATTAATATGGATCGCTTTATCATCAGCAACATACTTCCCAATCATGTTGTACTGTTTGGAGAGAAATCCCCAATCTTTTTCTCTGTTTAAAAATGTGACATAGAATGCAACAGAAAGGAGACTGTCCCGTGAGGAGTGGTCAGCAGTGGTACGGTGACAGGCAATCGATGAAATGTGGAGTAGAGTAACAGGAGGTAACGGCTACCTTTGGAGATAAAGTCCTAGAAACCAAATATCTTGAAGTTTCTGACTTTAATTGAACTCTATCTGTTTTTATCATCCTGAAATCATCTTTAATTTCTTACTCTATTGAAATGAGCTTTGGCACTACTCGGTGTAAAATTATTATTTTTTCCATAGGAAGCCAGCATCTCTGCGGTACAGATGATTAAAGTCCAGTGGCTATTAGATCTCTGAGCAGAGTGAGTGGGTGAGGCTCATAGAGCTGACAATAGACCTCATGGCCAAAGAAGTGCTGGTGACCTGGACGAAGGTGGCTATTTGGGGAGGTGCTGAGTGCCTTCCTTAAACTGGAAATGGCAACAAAAGTGGCCACAGACCCAAGAGATGGGTGAAGGTAGACACGGTGTTAATGTCAAGGGAGGCTGCAGATGCTTGATATGTAAAGAGTTGTCAGTAGGGCAGAAGGAAATAAACAAGTGAATCTATTGAGAGTCACAGTGACCAGAAAGAAATATACAAATTCAGTAAAATATACTTGATGTGTGGAGTTAGAATTTGAAGATGATTTTCCATATGTACTAGTAGGTCAAAATGAATTTGTTGGTCAAATATTTATCAATAAATTATCTGTTCAGAAGGTCTACAATAAAGGTGCCCTAGAAACAATAAATCCATTGGGTGTTAAGATCTGTCCTTCACAATGCTATCCTCCATGAAAGAAAAACAATGCCAATCCATGAAAAGTGGAAGATGGGGAATCTTACGTCAAGAAATAAAAAATGTGCAAAGAAGATAACAACATACCAAGAGGGCACAGGGGCTGTTTTTTGAAAAATAGTTTGATGACCAAATCTGGGGAAAATGTGAAAACTCATATGTTCTTTTTATTTGTTAATTATTATTGTAGTGGCGATTTAAGAGTTTCTAGAAGGTGCCACATTGACACATAAGTTTAATTAAGAACAGCTACTGGAATGGCTTTATGACGTCATTCCACAAAAAAGTTTATAAAGGGAAACACGACCCCTTTATAGTAGGAAAATATGGCAGCCAGCAACTTCATGAAACAAGAGAAGTTAACATGCCCAAGAAGAGGATGAGTGACATAATTTGCTTCCTGTTGTGATGTCCTGGAGAAAGGAGGCTACGTGAGTGAATTGCAGCCCAGACCGTGGGGCCTGAGATCAGTCACTGGGGAACACCAGCTGGACCCTTTCTTGGGATCGTCTTACACAATCCAATTCTGTGATTTTTACAACTGTCTGCGTTAAGAAATACAAGAAAAAAAATGAGGAGCTCTTCAAGATTGAAGGAGAACTTGGAGATGTGGAAAACTAATGATTGCATGATTCAATATTGGTTTCTGGACCAGAAAAAATAGAGACACAGCTGACATTGTCTTTCAGTTGGGTGCTGTGATCTGAATGGCCATGTGCTTTAATGTTGATTTTCTTTTTAAGGGGACTGATGAGATAATGGAGACTATCCTTGTTTGTGGAAGTTACAGATTGACCTGATTAGGCAATATGTTAGCATTTTTAATAATGGTATGTGAAAGGGAAAGTAAAATGTCAGTACTTGGAAAATTAGGATGTGAGAGAAGATTTTCAGTGTTCTTGAAAATTTTCTGAAAGTTTGAAATAATTTGAAAATAAATTATAAAAGTAAATAAATACAATAACCTCCTGAACAAGTAGGAATAATTTTCATGATGCCTTATTTATTCCTTTTAAATATTTTAGGATAAACTTTTCATAAATAGTGTGCATACGTGAAGGAATTTTACATGACAAAAATCAAGCCCTTATATATTGTATCATATGATTCATTGAATATTGCTATTCTGTGAGGAGATTCATTGCTTGTTAAATGAAGATAAATTTAGAGCCATAAATACATGTATGCACATATTTTAATCTAAATTATCTCTTCTTAGTTTGGAGAGTTTGTGATTGAAAATCATGTAATTAAAAATGGTCGTTACTAGGACTAAAAAAATTAACTTTGTGATTTTACAATTCATGGCTTGGCATTTATCCCCGAGAACTGGAATTGTAAACAACTTGTTTCCACGATGTAGCACGGGATGATGTCTTGCCTCCTCTTACATTATTTTCCTTGCAAATTGACTAACTGATCCAATCAAAGTGAAAGAAACAGCTGTCTTCTTCATGTGAGGAAAAACAGATGAAAATTAATGGACTCTACCAACAGTCCTGTTTATTTTCAAATAATAATTAATAAGGTGACAAATATCGCTCCTCACATATTGATCAAATTTGGGAAAGATTTAAAACATTGGCACTTATTTTGTTGCTAAAATTTAAAAAAAATGGGTTGAGTTGCTATTTGAATAATGCATGTAAAGGAGACAAAATTGAGAATAAAAAGAGTATGTATTAATTGAAAAGAGAATTAAGACCTGACCACAGTCTGGAATATGAAATAATGAATTAAACTGAACCCTGGGCAAATCGGTCGGGAAAACATACATCTCAATAACCATCACAGAAAATGTGGAGGATAAAGGCAGTGTAAAATTCATGAGTCATTGGTGAGAAAAATAAGAACCTGTTTTCAAGATGATTATGCAAACTTGTTAAGTACTTGCTAAGACTACTAGTAATAATTAAATAGTAAGCTTCATTGTAGGTACCTAATAGTTTTAGGCTATTTTGGTTAAAGTGAAGAAGGTAGCAGAGATTCACAAATGCCAAAATGTCTGATTTTTTTCTACTTAGAATGGAGAAAGAAATTACATTTTGTTGAAAAATTAAGAAAATAATAACTGAGTTAAATCTTAACAATTTAGTCAGTCACTGGGTATCAGTGCCCTATGGGGTGAATTCAATATCACATGCAACCCTTCCTCAGCTAAAGTGATACAGCTGGTTCATAATTACAAAGCATGTGTACTGAGTTCTTTGTAAAATATTGGCTTTTGACTGGCAATTCTCTACTCACACTCTCTGTTTCAACCTTATGAACAATGCCACTCATCTGTTTTAAAAACAAGATTTAGAAGATTCTCTCTGTCCTGACCATTTACAAAAATAAAATCTATGATTTAAGATCACAAGAGTGCTGCTTTAATTGATGAAACTGCTTGTCACAGAACAACCCGAAGGACAAGAGGGCTAAAAACGTGTCCCATAGATTACCCTATTGTTGCCGTTACCTGGGAACTTGTTAACAGCAAGTTCTCATGCCCTATTGTAGACATCCTGGATCAGAGGCTCTATCCCCAGGCCCAGCAAGCTGTGATTTAGTGCGTCTTCCTGGTGATTGAGATGCATGTTCGAGTCTACGAATCATTACCGTAAGGAGACTTTTTGTTATATATATTTCTCCAGGATGGTAGAAGATGTAACAGAAGCCTACCATTTCTTAAAGGATTTTTGTACATGAATTTATAGGCAATCGTGAACATTCTTGTTGATGAACTGTCTTTATGACATGGATGGACATGCTCTTTATCGGCATGTTCTGATCAGCACGCGTGGGCATTTTTGTTATTTTGTTGACAAGGCGGGAGTGAGAAAAATGATTCAATAAATTGGATTCAGAGCAGGCACTAACACTTACAGATTACGTAGTCAAGCTAAAAGTCTTCCAAGGCTCATTAAAATTTTCTGAATCAGTATTTTCAAAATGAAGAAAAAGGGAGCAGGCCTTTATGTTCAAAAGCCAGAGTCTTTATTATCATCTGTTCTTCTAATTGTACATTTCTAGTTTTGAAAATTATTGTTGCCTCTCAAAACACAGCACATTTGTCTAAGTAAGATTCGTTTGCTTCCTAGAAATGTTGTTTTCACTCCTTTGTAATCACACAGTTTTTTTTCTTTCTTCACATTCTGTTTTTATCTGGAACTACCCCTCCCTCTGGTTACAATACTAAGCAGGTTTGGTTCAGTTCCTTTGGGTATTTACTCTTTTTTTCTTTGTAGACAGTAACTGATAATTTATATCTACTCAAATCATATTTTGTGCCTGATAACATCCTAAGAGTTCTATCTCCCCTTGTGACTTTAAATAAAAGGCATGTAATTGGAAGAAATAAACAAAGCTGGAAAAATGAATAACAAGAATTTTCTCAAAAATACAGAACATGAGAGGACTATATTGTTAACATCAGTATACAATTTTTACTTTGTTCTCTCTATATAGGAAGGGTAAATGGTTGAGTGAATGAATATGTTATTTAAGTTTTTGATCATTACATGTACACATGGAGGGAAGCATGCATTATACTCACAATCTATTTTAATTCAGAACATAATATTTGAAAACCATGACGTAAGATAAATCAAAAGTAGGAAAAAATCAAATAAATAATCACCTAATTTTTTTCTTTTATGCCAGGATCATTTTCTGTATCCGAAAAACTGAATCCCAAATACTTACATTTTGCTTCTCTCATGAGTTTATTGCACGAATATTTTGTTTAAGAAAAGAATCTCTGAGTAAGTCCAATTTTGTGTTCTCTCTGATTGCTTCTGCTTTCCTTTAGCAACATTATAAATAACATTAAATAACATTAAGGTATTTCTTTTTTTTTGAATGAAAACTGTTAGTATAATGCTCTCAAATCAATTTTGCTGGATTAGTATTTTAATACTGACAGTTGGAACTCGGTGATCTTGCATAAGTCACTTGCCAACTCTGAGTATTTAGTTCAGCTACACATTGGTGGGAGCAATAGTTTCTAATTCATTCTTTTATTATGAGGAAAAAGAACGTTAACACTTAATAAAGGCTTAGGGCATTTGTAAGTTTGCAAAAATTATTTTTGTTTATGTATATTATCAGAAAAAGAATGTGGAAAGTAATCTGAGATAACTTGATTTTTAAATTTACTTTAAAATTAATTACATATTGCATCCCTACTCATCTACCTATATGGCTGTGTGTTATTAATACTTGGCGATACTATTAATAAGGGAGATTGGGATAGGGAGAGAGCAGACTGAGACTGGGATCTTTGAGTGTGTAATAGAAAACAGAAAAGTATTTATATGATAGGAAAAAGCCTGACAGACTCCACCTCTCCAACTTCAGTTAGAGGATAACAGATAAAGACTAGCACTACAAATAAGAAGAAAAAAGAAAAGAAAAAAAGAAGAGAAGAGAAAAAAACATTACCACCCCACGGTATTTTCTTGGGAGTTCTCCACTTCCAAAGCCTGGGATCTTGCTATGTGTATATCTGTCAGATGGGTCTCTCGCTATCTACCCAATGCCTCTGGGTTGACTCAGTGTCACTCAACCCAGAGGTCCAGGAGTACTCCCCATTGTGCATATAGGTGCCGTGCTTCAGGCCAATCCCAGTGGCACCCAAGGGGTGCAGGCAATCCAGTTCCCTTTGAACTTGCCAGAAGACTGTGGCTGTGACTTCTGCTCCCTATCTTCACCCTCGTGGCCCACACTATATCAATTGCTTGGTCACTCAGGGGGCTGGCTTGGTATGCATGACTAAAGCATGACCCACTCAGGCAGACTTGTGGAAGCATCTCCGGCACCAGAAGGAACAAGTTTATTTTTTTCGCACACCTGTGATGACGAAGCCTCTCAAGCATACTTAAGTGACTTCATATTGTGTCACTCCTTTCTAAAAGGGCCGTGTTAAGTGGTTTGCAATGCGCTGGGAGTTCGGTAAAGTTTGCTGTGACCCCCTTAGTTAGACTCTAGTTAAATTTGTAAGGATCAAAGTTCTTCATCAGCCTGGTACACTCTTCTTGTGCCTAGTGATGACTCATACTCAGGAAATTCTTAAAAATTTTAAGCGCTTTATCTCCCCTCGGTAAAACCCAGCCTTTGTAATTTTAGGTTATTAAATAACGACTTTACGACAATGAACTCCTCTCCCAAAATACCTACCACAGTCAGAGATCAAGGGCTGGCAGGTAGCTCAGCCCTGCATCAGCCTTTGGGTTCAATACTATGATTGGTTGTTTTCTAAGAACCCCAGTTTTGTGCAGTTGGGACTTGCCAAATGTAAAGAACACATTGTAGAATTTGAAAAATTAATATTGTCACTATGGTTGCTGTGTAATTGTGATTGGTTTCTTAGATGGTGATACTGTGCCTGTGTCACATTTTCTGTCACCTCGCCTTCCCAACCCCCATATTAACCCTCTGTAGCCCTGACCCGGGGACATTCTCTTTACTCTCCTCTTGGGATCCGGGTCTGCCAGGCCATAAATAAAGATTCTTACCTTGTCTTAAACGGTGTACGGTGGTCTTTAAATTCCACCTTATAACAACAACCTTATATATTCATGGGAAACCTAGGGCCCAGGCTTAGGGGGAGCATTCCCTAAGATCTTACAAGTGGTCTGTGTGAGGTCTTTATTATGGATATAATTGTTTCTCAGCCAGTTGGCTAACAACTACCTGTTAAGGATCTCTGACTCAATTATTTTAATTTATAGAAATAAATCTCCCTTTATCTTCAGGGAGCAGCCTGAAGGCCTTCATCCTTGGCTCTGATCATCGAGGCCTTTGGCCAGAAATCCAGAAAGATAAAGAAAGGTTTTATTTTTCAGAGTCGTGTGGAAACCTCTTAAAAAGGAGGTATAAACTGTTTGGATCCCCACACTCCACCACTGCAACTCCCAGGCCATGTCCTCAGTCGGCAGTCTCTAACTCCAAGGGCCTGCAGATGAGAGATGAGGCCCTGCCCCATCCTGCACTGGACGTAGGTTGATTCAACATTCCGCCAGCCTCAGCCAAGAGCTGCCGCTGGGGCACAGAGCCTCCACAAGCCACTGGCTCTCTCTAGGTCGCTGACCATGCTGCAATCCTAAGCACTCACCGGCTCTGGCTCATCACTCGTATGTTCCAAATCTCCTGGACTATTTGTTGGCTCTCAGTCTTTCTTTCTCTGTCCAGGAGCCTGTCTATAAATATCTTGATTTGATGACGAGAAATTTGAAGTGTAATGATATTAGGTAAGCTATGTCTGGTCACTAGAAATCTAGAAGGAACACCCTGCAAGTTTCTAAAAAGACCTGCTCACTGACAGAATGAGCATTAGTCTCAGTTGAAGATGATGCTCTATGGCAGACTTACTGTTTTGTGTCTTCTGGGGACATTCTTAGCAAACATAGTAGCCATCTCTACATGTAATTATCGTTCAGAATGTGGGGAAAGAACATTTTCACTTTTAATTAAAGACTGTAAGTCCCTGTTAAACATCAGCAGGAAATCTCTCACTTATTCTCAGATATTTAAATCATAGCTTATTTTAATTTAAAGAAGAAATTAAAATCTTAGTAGAAACTTTAGAACAGGCCATTGTCCTAGCTTGTGGGCAAGGCAAAGAGGAACCCAGATCAAACCAAAATTCGCAGACGTTTGCAGCCATTTGGCAAAAGTGCCAATTCCTACCTACTGAGAAAGTCAAGAGTGTGTTAAATAATACTATAGAGTGAAAACTTCTATTATTCAATTCTTATTGATGATAGAATAACATATAAAATCAAAATCAATCTACTTAACCAAATGCAATAATATTCTAATTATTAGTGAACTTAAAAGAAAGGGTCTTTCAATTAGTACTTCTCTCAAAAAAGAACATGCATGGATACACGGATGTTTTTTGAGAGAGAGAAGTACTAATTGGAAGAGTCTTTCACACACACACACACACACACACACACACACACACACACACATGTGTATATACATCCTAAGGAAAGAAGTTTAATCTTTAAATGAAATAGGTTTTTATGAACTGTAGTTTTTTAAGTTAGAAATCTCTAAATTCAAAGAAAAAGAACACATACGTATTTAAGTAAAGATTCTTTTAACATTTTTCACATTCACAACACAATGCTTAACCTTTAAAGCATAATTGAAGCATTTAAGTATCACTCAATTAAATATTGTACAAAGAGCTTGCATAACCACTTTTAGAGGCTGTGTAAAAAGATGTAAATGCGCCTATATTACTTTGTATAAAAGTAGAATATCAAATACATCTTATGTAAATTGTGTATGCATATTGACAAAATTCAAAGGAGATCATGAAAAAATTTAGGTTACTTTCAGAACTAATAGAAATAGAAAATAATGTAAAGAAATCCTTTTCTGAGAGCCATCTTTTAGAAATTGCTGAGACAACATTGATACAAACAAAATAATTTTTTGAAACAGATAAATTGGCATTCATCTTGCAGAAATGTTTGTGAAATATTTAGTCTGCAAACATAATAAGAATCCATAAGAATTTTTCCCAAAGATATAAGCAAGATTCAATTATCCTTTTATTTTAAATTCAGAGTGAAATGTGATCTTCATATGAAAATATAGGGGTGTGTGTGTGTGTGTGTGTGTGTGTGTGTGTGTGTGTTTCTTCTGGATTTGTTCTCAGCAAAATGAGTAGCAATCTCTAGTTATAATTATAGTTGAAAATGTGCATATGTATTTTTGGAATGAAGATGTATATTGAGGTTATAGATTGTTTCTTCTGTCTTTCTTTTTTCACGGTAAAAAGGCTTAGAAGCACTTTGCTCAGGGAGGGTTTAAATATTGCTTTATTGACAGTTTCCTATTTGACATTCTGGCTATAATTGTTGTTGATATTATATCAAGATGCTCTGTACCATCTCTGGAGACTCAATTATTGTGTATTTTGCCGCTAGTGTGGAGAAGTATTAGCGTATCATCTAACATAATAGGACTATATTTTTCCTTTACTTCTTTCAAATATTATTTGATACAAATATCAGAATAAATTGCTTGCAAGCCATCAATTCTTGGATTAAAAATAATAGAGCTGTAAAAATGCAATAATATGAAAAATTTTCTTTTACACTAAAATGTGAAAACTTATTCATGGTCTTACAGCATTTTAGAAACAAGTGTGAAAACACAATCTTTTCTTTCCTTTGTTGTCTTTAAATACACTATGTAAAATTCTTAATTCTCAAGGAGATATGAGTCATTGATGTTCTAGAAGAACACAATTATAGGAAGTGATGTTTTATTTTTCTTAATTGTCTAATTTTAAAATACATTTGAGAAATCTTAGAGAAAAGGAATTAGTATGACAAGAGCTAAAGCATTGCAGAGAAAAACAAATGGAAACAAAGGAAAAAGGAATGAAACAGTTATCAACATTTCTTGATAAAAAGATTAAGCTGTGGAATTATTAAACTTGATTCTGTGGGCTGGAGGAATGGCACAGTGATTAAAGCACATGCCTACCAAGCCAGAGGCCTTGAGTTCATTCTCCAGCATCACATAAAGCTGGGAGCTGTGACCCACACCTGTAATCCCAGAACTTGGGAGGCTGAGGCAGGACGCTTCCCATACACTACAGCCTGAGCTTCATAGTGAGTTCAGGACAGGCCTTGGCTACAGATCAAGACCCTGTGTCAAATAAATAAATAAATAAATAAACTTAATTTTGTTTTTGAGGCAAGACACAGAGAAGGGAACAGGACAGGTTACAGAATTATAATTTTTAAAACAATTCCCTTTTAGCAAACATTTTCTAATTTTAGTCTTTTGAAGAATTTAATTTAGATCTCATGCCATCCAATCCTTCTAGTATGATTGGATCAAAATTCTGAAGTCCCTGCAGATTTCCCTGTCATGTGACAATCTGGGGACATCAGCACTTCCCTTTCCATGTGCTTTCAGAATATATCCACGAGCTGCTGATCCTCCTCACCCTCAGAGTTGCCTTTCTAGTCTACAGCCTTACCAAAATAATTGAATTATTTTCATAAATTATAAATTGGTCTGCCTGCTCTCCAGTTGTTCTCCAACATGCTAGTAGATTTAAAGGGACATATGGCCTTACGCCATCGGAACACTGGTCTTGACTTTTCATCAGCCTCTCTCAGTTAGGAGTGTTCTATTTTAGCCTTACTGAGTTGTTTACAAGTCCTGAGGGAGAGAGAGAGAGAGAGAGAGAGAGAGAGAGAGAGAGAGAGAGAGAGAGACTTTCACACCTCAGAGTTTTGTTCTTTCCATTCCCTTTACCAGACACGCTTTCATACTGAGAGCTACAATGTAATTCTGTTATGCTCTTGAGCAGACCTCTGCTGCCCTTCCCAGGGCACAGCACGGCCTCTGGGCTGGGTGAAACCCTGCACTCATCTCAGTTTTCTCTGATGGGGAAGTGATCACGGCGGTGAATTATTTAAACTGATCCTCATTTGGTTTCTGATTCTATATAGTTAAGATCATTACAAATCTGTTACAGATATTGCTCCCTCACTGTGCACACCCTGAGAAGGCTGAGGCATTGAAGCAGCCCCATTGCTCAGCTGAGTTTACTGAGCCGTGTAGTGATGTTGCGTTTTTCTGTTACATATTGTTGTATCAATAGCAACCCTCAGTTTAGCTACGTAGATGGGGTTTGTTTGTGATTTTTGCTATTTTCTAAGAATAAATCGGTGAGCAAACAGTGGTGCTTTTCTGAACTTCAAGAAATAGTGGTCTTTGATTATAAGTGTAATTATTGATACTAATGCATGAATGAAATTTTAAAAAAATTTCATTGTCAATGTGATGTTTTACATTTCAGAGGATTGCTTTTCAGAATACAATATAATGTCCTCTAAATTTTCTTGGTTTGTTACCTTGTTCTTATCCTGATTAAAGAGGAGATCTAGAATTACAGCTATGTGATGTGAAAATTCCTGTATCAACTGTCCCCCAAATGAACTCTTTGCCATGATCCTCCCATGTGCCAGGGTTGTTATGTCATTGAGGTGCAATCACCAAGAAGCCTGGGTTATTTCATTTTCTGAGGATCTCCATGTATTACACTAGAAATGCAGGGAACATTGGTAGGCAATTTGCTAAGAAACCAGTGTTTGTATAAAAGACGCCACAGAGAATTGCCATGTCCCTTCCACTATGCAAAGGAATGTTTCCCCCATATTATTTATGTGTACATGCGTAATATATAATATTTGTACTGATCTTGAGTATTTTGTGCACATACATTTCACCGCAAAGTTACAGATGTTTCCCCTGTCGCTTCTCTCCCATCTTCTCCCCCTCCCTACTAGTTCCAATCTATGAACAAACAGGCTGTTTACACTATGTTTGTTGGCACTTAATCTTGAACTTCTGATTTTCCAGAATTGAGGTATAAATTTCTGTTTTTTATAAGCTGCACGGTGGATAATAGCAGCATAAACATAACGAGGAAAGGAGAACTCAAAACGATTTGTTTCAATAGTTTACATGTAATAATTTAATTATCATCTATAATGAAAATCATAACTGTTTTCATCAGCAGATAACAGTAAAGACTTGAAAAAAAGAACATTAAGTGTATGTGTAGCCTGGTACAAACAATCACCTGTGCACTTTGTGGTAGGGTTGATACCATGGATTGCAGAACATACGAATTCAATGTTTAAGGGATATTGTGATAATTCACTGATAAATGTTTCTAGGAATATTGTAGAACTCTGTGAGCCGTCTGCTGCATCTACCTGCCCCTTTGACTAGCTCTGCGGCTTAACCCCGACATCCTGTGCCCATTTCTGCTTGCAGCCTGGGGTTGTAATGACTGGCTGAATCACACGTCAAGTAGAAATCCAGTTGCATATGTGACTTCCTAATTGGGTTCCACAGGGAAATCTCAAAGCTAAACAAAACAGACCTATAGGTTGCTTTCAGCCCAAACTCATTTTTATTATCTTGCTGGGTAAATGTTACTGGTGCTCAAATTGTGAAAGCTAAAATCTTAAGCACCTTCAGAAGAGGGGTGATTCCTTCTTTGCTGCATTCCCTTCCACTTAAATGCTGAACGTCAGAGATGTAAAAAGCTCAGTGCCGAGCTTTACATTACGCTTGGCCTAAATTATCTCAGTAGGAGAATTATTAACTCCCATGGGTTTAAATTCACACACTCTCTCTGTATATGTTCTTCCTTATTTCCTGTCTAATAAATTTTCAAAGCATGAGCAAGTTCCATGGCTCAACTTTCAAAATAAACTTAAAATTCATTCCTGTATTTTATTTGCTCTACAAATACCTGACTACAAGCCATGGCTGCCTTGTTATGGGAGAGTTCCAGTGCTTCCTTACTGATATTTCTGTTGTATTCTCTCTAATAAAATTCCTTTCTTTTATTGGAAAGAATATTTTAAGAATCTGGATGACTATTAGTTACATACTCTCCTTTAAAACCCAAATTGTTTTTCCAATCCGTGCAGTCCTAGATGACATGGCCTTTGCTTACTTTTAAAATCTAATTTCTTATCTCTCTTTTCTTAACCCTGTAATGTCAGTCACAGTGGCCTGCTTTCTTTTCTTTCTTTACTTTTTAAAACGTGCCAAACCTTTTCTTAGTTTGGACGCCCTGCCAGAAAGGCTGTTTTCTTAGATACCAAGGACTCTTCCCCATTTTTCTTTATTAGACCATGAAACAAATGACATCTCCTGAATCAGGTGCCCAGTGTCAATTAGCGCCTCCCTTTACCTACAGCCATCATGAAGTATCTTGGTTTTTTTTCAATTTTCTTTCACTATTTTCTAAGAAATTTTGCTTATTAGTTTTTTTTTTTTCCTCTCAACATTCTCTAGATAGTTGGTGCTATCAGCTCAGGCACCTCCTTGTCATTTTTAATTGTATAGATTTGATGTGTTGTCCCACTTAGGTGTCCCTGATCATCATCTCTGGTTTGTTGCTTTACATTCTGAGGTGAGGCAGTGGCCCACTTCACCACCAGCTTTGTAAGGCTCCCAGCTACCTCCTCGTGCACTTGCAGGTTTAAGGAGCAGAGCTGAGCACAGGTAGTACCTGCAAGTTAAGTGCTGTTAGTGTCAATGTTGTGTTTTCTTGAGTAAGAGAAGGGGTCATTTTCTGAGGGCAAGCAATGCAAAGTGTGCTCACACTCTGTGGAAGGCTGTGGATATGTGCATAGAGTTTGGTTTCAAATGTTTTGTGAAAGTTTGACACTTCCTTTTTTATTTTCCGTCACTCCGTTCAGATCCATGAACTTAGTCCTAGGCCCACTTACCTAGCAGGAGTTCCTAAGCACCCAGGAACCCACAACATTCGGCTATCTTGTCAGTTCTCACCCTCACATTCACTTTATTCCTATATGCAGGAAGAAAACAATGACAGCAGAAAAACCGCTAAACTATCCATCCTGTCATTCTCTCTGTTCTTCTTTGTGGGCCAGTTAAAGTCAGAGCCACAAATCATGGCAATATAGATCCTCGGCTCTCAAGAATAGGTGTGATGGAATAATAGTGTGGGTGTTTAAACAAAATATATTACAGCAAAAATAAAAAACCATGGTCATTAATTCTACTCAAAATACTCCCCTCGTTTCAAACATACTTACCCCATAGCTCCTTTTATTTCTGATGCAATTCTGAACGTTACTGTTGTAAGTCTTTAGTTCTGCCATTGTGTTTTTTTCGATGTCCAGAATCAGTTCAAAACGTTTTCCTTCCACAGTCGTTTTGACAATTCGAAGAGCCAGAATCACTGGTGCCAGACCTGTTAAATAAGATGAAGCAGGACATACCAGAACGTGTTTATGTGCCTGCTGGATCTTAACATCAGCAACCATCATGTTTCGATCATACTTCATAATGACAGTCATCAAAGAGGTTTCATAGAACTATTTCAGAAAGTGCCAAGAACTATGGGGCAAACATGCTTGAAGCAAAAAGTGTTGCATTTTGAAGGAAATTAATGGCAATGTGTTTATTAGAATACTTTAAAAATGTAAACATTCGTTGTATTTCTTGGTCTCCCATTGCCTATAAGATGGACTTTTGCAATATTGTTCTCTGAAACAGCAACAATCAATAGAAATGACACACCAGTTATTTTCCACTAAAACACCCTGAAAGTTGATGCTTTAAAAAATTTTTAAAAATCCTTCTATTTCAAAGTGGAGAAACTGGGTGGAGAGGCACAAGTGTTGGAGGAGACAGTGTTTAGCTTTACTCCCAGCAGGGAGAGAGGATTGCACAAGTGCATGATTTGAAAAGGGTATAAATGAGTCCATCGTGTCCCCGTGGCGAAGTTAAAGAGCAGGCATGGATTATATTAATCACCTCAGTACAAAATGAGATTCATAGTTTAAAAACTCTGATCCACAGGAAGCCTAGAATCAGCACGTTCAAAATGACCCTGCATCCCTAATTCAGAGGATGAGCGAGACCAAGGCAAAGCAGACAGATCAGCAGTTCCCACGCTCTTGGTCCCCCTGAAGGTCTCCACAAGATGAGCCTGACCCTATCAGAAATGGACTGTGCCTGGAGCGAGATGCCACAGCACATTCCAGAATAGTAAATAGGCAGAGACCTTTCCCAGGGGCTCCTTTTAATGATAATGCCAAGCCAGGCACTGGCCTACACCTCAGGAACTCCTTAGGAGCTCAGATGAAGATGTATTAAAATCCTTTCATGCAGATTTGCCCTAATTTTAAATATTCCTTTTTTTTTTCAAATGAAACTCAGAAAAAAATGCTTGTAGAAAAATTTAAATTACCTGCCCTTGGTCATAATTATGTAGTAGAACAAACTGCACGTTTGGAAAGATAAAGTTTTTTTTAATCGGGATTCATCTTTTCCTCTTATTACATGGTCATAGCCAATTCATTCAGATTTTCTAGGTTTCAGTTTAATTTAGGTGAGAATAATAACAATAATATCTTTTTCTTCATAATAGTGAGATAATTAAATATTACATAAAATCATGCACATTCTGAATCACCCTGCAAATTCATTCATTATTCTTATATCTATTATCATGACGACAGCCTGTGAGTACTGGATTTAGGGTCTATCATCTCAATATGTGGTCTATAGAGTCCTAATATTCTGGGAAGATCACAGCACTTCAATCCTGGGAAAGAACTCTTTCTGAGCACCGGCTAGTTAAAGCTCTTACCCAGGGATTCAACCCTCTCTAATAAGTGGCTGCCAGTCATTGAACCTCTACAATGACCTCATTACATCAGAAAATTTTTAACTTTTAAAATTGATTTTGAGAACTGTCTTCATCCAGTGATTCATACGCAGTGGTTTAATACTATTCTTGTGGTTCAAATACATGCACCTTGCTTCATATTAATATTTACAATGTAAGAGGTGTGGTTTAAAAATTTTAGGCAAATCTTTCTTTTTGCTTTATACTTTTAGCAAAATTTATTGAGACACACCCTAGTTTCTGTTTCCTATTGCCATTTGAATAGAAGAGTAGTAGTGTGCAGGATATATTACTCACTGACTTTCTTGTTCTCGGGACTGGGTCGAAGGCGTTATCAGGACACACACAATTATTGCATGATTCAAAGTTCTGAGAAAGCCCATCATAACGCTGCGTTGTACACTAGATGAGCGTTGAAGTTGTCATGCTTATACATGACAAGATGCCCAGTAGACAAAAGATGCTATGAACATCTTTTTAAGTCATCATGTTACTTATGCTGTGCTACTGAGAGACTTATGTTGGTTTGTACGGATGCATTTGTTTGAAAAACTAGCTCTACAACTTGAAAACAATCATCTTTGGGAATCTCTTTCCATCTTGTGAGTCAAAGAGACAATGGTTAAGTTGGAGTGATGACTAGCCCCTAAATTAGAAAGTTAGACTCAGGTTAAATGATTTATTTGAATTAGAGCAATGAGTCTAGGATTACAAATACTAAAACATGTATTAATTGATGACTTTTACAACTATTGTAATTTACAAAAGTTTAGTCGACAGTTTTGAAACTTAAGTGGAATCTAATTTAATGAATTAATGATATAAATGAATTTAAAAATGATACAGATGCAAAAATGGAATTCCATTCAGCCTTAAAAATAACCTAAGAGATTATATCATTTGCAACCATATAGATGAATGCACAGGATATTGTGCTCAGTGAGAAGCCATACCCAGGAACACAAATACTGTATGATAACCACTTCTCTGTGGAATCTACATTTGCAGTTTCTTACATTACAATGTGTTTTTCTTCTCTTATATACACAAAAAAATCCACAGAATGACTAAACAATGTGTTCAATGTGCATGGTTATTTTAGACAAGGAGCTCCCAATCATGCAAATGGTCTGTTTGTACCAAAATCATTACCCAACCCTACATCCTATGCAAAACATTTATTTAATTTATAATAACCTTATTATACATGTGGTTTAGCATGTTTTTTTTAATCTACAGATCAAGTAACCTTTATTTGGTAGGAATAACCAAAGTAGGAAATATGTAATTTCTGCCACATTCTTCATAATAAATGACCCTTTCATTAATGTTGTTGATATTTTCCTAAATAGTGAAAAAAAGGAAAGTGACCAAAACAAATACAAGTTATGTTTTACAGTCCAGTACAAAAAATAGCAGTTTATAATATCTACTGCTTGTTTATTTAAAACATATCAGAATTGATTTCAAAAGGAAATATCCCAACTCTATTTCAAAGCAAAATAACTCAGTCCTCCCACTCCCTTTCACTCAGAGTCGTTTTAAGAATATAGTTATTTGTACTTTATGGCCACCTCTCCTCTGTTGTCTATATTGGACGGGTACATAAGGCACTTCTACTTAAGACACTTTGTGGAGATGACATTCCAGGACTCTTCTTCTCGACAATATGCGCTAGTAAAGATTATAACTATATTAAAACCTGATAGTACGTTAGACCCTGAGGACAAGTTCTACAGCAGAACTCCAAACTCTGTAATGTTTCAAGGTTAACTTAGAATAATAAATAGTTTGTCATCAAGTTTACACTACACTTAGTGTGGGTGATTTTTCCTTTCACTTACTTCTCCTATGTGTAACAGTGCACTTTCTGTAGTGGAAGCAATAGAAATAAATTAATAGAGGAATCAAATAATACAGCATTTATCCCTGACTATTATAAATACAGCCCATCTGTTCTCCTCTGGGTTAAATGTATCCTTATTTTAAAGGCAGCCCAGCAGAGGAGAATAAATTGTCTCTTACCATCAGCATTTTGTCTGAGCTTTTTCTGTCTTGTTTCCAAAGGGCCTCAGATAGGTGACTCCATTCTTACTATAATAAAATGCTAAATCTGGTTAAGTGTGATATTATGAATCTAGAGATACAAGCACAATTTCTCAAGAACTTATTAAATTCAGCCAACAGCAACTTATCATTAAATGCTTCAAAATAAAAATGTATCCTGACTCAAAATGCATAAGCATCTTGTGTGTATAGCAAAACTTAAATATTGTATAAATACTGATAGGACCGAAATAAACCTGGAGGCTTTAGGCAGGCAGCTTTCAGTTTATACCCCATTTTCCATCTTCTATGCCATTATTTTTGAGTATCTACAAATGAATTTTTTTTATATTTACAGAATATCCAACTTAATTTATATAAAGGGTTTTTTGGTGACATATAGCTGTAATACAGCACCATTTACTTAATTTAAAAGTCCAACCTAGCTTATTAATTTAAAATAGTAAAAGTGATGAATGTAAAATATTTTAACTAATAAGAGAATATGGACATGTAATTACATACTAATTGTTATAAATTATGCTGTACGTTTAGGAATATATATTAAATTCTTATTTGATTTTGTTTTTATTTTTTGAGACAGGGTCTCATGTATAGTCCAGGCTGACCTTGAACATGCAGCAATCCTCCTGCCTCAGCCTTCCAAGTGCTGGAATTACAGGTGTGTACCAATATATCTTGTTTATGTGGTGCTCGGGAATTGAACTTAGGGCCTTCTCTTGCTGGGGAAGTGCACTACCCTTTGCTTTATTTCTCCAGCCCATTGAATTTTCTATTTTAAGCATATGTTGTTATTCATTAACATCAATCACAGTTTTCTCAGAAAAGACTAATTCTAAATTTGTTTTTATGATTAAATGCATATTTACAATGTAATTTTAGTTTTTACCAATAAAATAGTTGAAAAAGATTTTGAAGTAGAAATTTCCATACGTAAATTAGGGAATCTTTGTATGAAGAGGGTAATGCTACTTTTTGCATATTATATTATGTTCTTACTGCATATTGCATGAATTTTTGTAAACTAATCTATAGCCTTTTGCCATCTGTAAATCACCTTCAATGGTTTCAATGGTATTTCCATCATCCTTTTCTAATTTAAAAAGTAGACAAAAGTACTTATTATAAAAATGCTTATTTTTAAGATAGAGAGCGTATAAAAATTGTGAACGAAAAGTATCCTTGAGACTGTTAGCATTTATATTTGGTCAGTTTCTTAGTTTGACATTGAGACAAATAACTTTTTCATTTCAGGTTTAAAAGTGTGTATCACATAACCTGTTATCATTAAGTAAATTTAGAACTTGAGCCTCGTCTGAAGTTACTGTAGCTCTCCACAGGCACAGTGTAATGTTTCCTTACCTTTATTCACTGTCCTATAATCTTAAGTGTTTTTTTTTTTAAATGAAATTGCTAACAGGGAGTTTCTAAATAAAAGAATATCTTTTTTTTCTCGAAATTTTTAAATAGTGCATTGATTAAGAGTTAATTGGTTGCTGCAGTTCAGAAATTTTGTCAGCAATGAGAATGATGTTTCTGAAGGTCTAAGAAATTAAGATTAATGTTTAATGCATTTATCCATTGGAAGTTTTAAACATGAAAAATATGCTTCCCATTATTTAAGTAACTCTCAAATAACTCACTCATTCCATTGTCTGTTAAGGTCAGTCTTCAAAGAATACTCTGAATTAAATCAAGGTGGCTACTTAGTCTTAGCCTATACATAGGCTTCTCAAAAATTGAAAAAGAAAACATGAAAAAGTGAATTAGAAAAAAGGTACAAAGTAAATGTAAAATTTGAAGCACTGGAGAAGAAGTAATGTTTAAAGGGAACATGATTTTTTTCCTTGTCCATGCAGTAAAAACTATGAATGGCAATAGAATTACAAAAAAAAAATAAATAAAATGGAAAAGAGAAAATTTTAAATGTATTCAGAAAAAAGTTCCTTCTAATGGAGCGAAGGACAAGGCTACAGCTGACTTTTCGGGGGCAACAATGGGAGCCGTAAAGTGATAGTTCAAGTAGTTAAAACAGCATCTATTCCAGTGTAGAGTTGTGTTCACAGTAATTATATTTTTTAACAATCAATTTCAAATAAAGTTGTGTTTAGATTAATAAATTTCTTCCCCAAAGACCTAGAAAGAAAGAATAAAAATCTTATTCATAAAAGGAAAAGTTTATCTCTGAAGAAAACATGAAAATTCAGAAAGAAACTAAAAAAAAAGGAAATAGTTTTAAATGTGGTTAGGTGTAACTGAATACTTCTTGTAAATACAACTGATAGTAGCTAAAATTAGTAATCCCATCTTCTGGAGTTGAGACTATGTAAAGAATCAAGACTCATAATGAAAATAATGGTGGAGAGACTGAATCAAGGTAACCCAGGTTCTAGGACTTTCAAAGTTGGTTTCAAAGTAGTAATTTTTATTAGAGCATAGTATTTAGAGTTATGCTGCAATTTGAAGATGAATCAATAACATAATTAAATAAATAATATGTATTAAAATAAAAATATTATTTCAGAAGAAGGCAAAATGATGAAAAATATAACAGGAAATGATTAGTAAGGTAGAAAACAGTAGTCGTAATTTTGTGGGTAAGCTATAACCATTTTAGTGTGAACATAGCTTAGATTGTGTTTGCCTACTAAGGACTTTTGTTTTGTGTGGTTCCGCATATCTTTGATCTGAACACTGTTCTCTGTGTATTTTTATTTTTCCTATAAGAAAATGGCCTATATAAGTGTCTGGGAAGGGTATGCAGAATGGTGTGGTGTGTTCTCCTCTGCTTTTGCTGTGGTCTCCCCCACCTTTCCGCAGAGAAGGAGGTTCAGGAAGGCCTCCCTTTGCCTTCCTTGCATACATCCTGGGTACTGGTGTGTGGATAACTACGCTTCAGTCACAATATCCTAAGGAAAGTTTTGATTTTGGCTCTGTTTTTTCCTGCCACTTTGGTACCTTGATCTCCAGGGGGAAAACAGCATTTTCATTGCGAGTTTCTTTTCTCTTAATTTAAATCAAACTACTTTGCTCCTGGGTACCATTTCTCTGGTTTTATCTAGTGATTTTAGGACCACTTTCCAGTTTTCATACCATGGTGATTAATTTTGTTCTGGTTCATTGAAGGAGAGTTGTGAACTTGCGCTTGTGTGCCATCCTTCTCGAGGTGTTATGATTAATTTCCATTTTTTATCAAGTAGCAATATTTAATTCCTTATTTTTACATGCATTAGTCTTCTATTTCTTTCATATATTTTTTTCATTTGCCTAGTATATTACTAAGTCCTTGACTTGTGTTACTATTTAGCTGGTCACAGAAATGAAAAGGTGTAATTATTACTTGAAACTTAATTGTAATTATAGATGTGAGTAAGTTATGCTGTAAAATTCTGTATTGCCACCTGGACTCATCTATCTATCTATGTATCTCAGAGAAAGTCTTGGTTAAAATTTTAAGAACTAAGAGTTCAATAAAAGAGTAAATGAGACAAGTTATCAGGGCAGTTAATTAAGAGTACTTAGATTAATAACATTTATTAGAGAGAGGAATGTAAGGAAAAAAGGAGTGTAAGAAAAAACACATTTTCAGATAACAGAATTCATGGTGAGTAGATATCTAAGAGAAGCCTGGTAATTTGAATTGCAATATTATGACCTGGGCGCATTCATTTTTCCCCCAAAGCTGCACCGTTCATGGGAAAAATCAAATTCATAAACTCAGGTCAAAGAGTTAAATGCTTCCAACAGAACAGCCTACCACTCTCTTCCTACATTAAAAGGAGTCTATGACACAGGGAGAATTGTATGCTTCTAGTGTCACCAACGTTGTCTAACCTTACTTGTGTTTCTGATTGTTAAAGTTTGCTCTCACTGTCCTCATCAAAGATCATGGCTCTCAGTGCCTGTGGCACAGGAAGCTGTTTTCTATGGCTGACCTCTCTTTAATTAAAATTTGAAGTGGCCTGTTTTTTTTTTTTTAAGCAATCAATGTCCTTAGGGTTCCTAGCAAATGAGCCTTTATATTTAGCTTCATAAAACATTTCTAAGGGTCTTATTTTCCAGAGAATGAACACAAGCTTGCTAGGTGTTCTCTCTACTTCACGCTACTAAATTAGACAGACACATTGTTTTAAAATTATGACCTGATTTTGATTTCTCTCTTATATAATCAATTGAAAATTATATTAGATATTAGTGAGTTGTGTCAATATTTCTGATCACCTCTTTCAGGGCATAATGCAGAAATTCACTTCAGCATTTAAAAAATTGTTAAATGCAATCTTGTGCTATGCTTTCTAACAAAATGGAAGTATTACCTTAACATTTGTCTACGTATGATCAGAGAACTACAGGTGTCCCTTGTGCTGTCACGGCCATCAAGAAATACAACCTCAGTCTTTGTTCAAAATAGTCCATAAAAAAAATAAGAACTGTTTATACTGGAGAAAGGTCAAATATAACCCTTTTGTTTAAAAATGCAGGTTCCTATATTTTCTTTATTACTATATTGGTTCAAATTTACAAAGATCTCAAGAGTATCCACACATAGGATATTGAAAGCATCCTGATTACCCAGTCCTAATGCAAGCTTTCCTTGCCAGGAGAATATTAAATTTGTACAAGGGAAGTTTCATTGTGTTATATTTTGAGGTAATTTATTTTCATCAATAACTCTAACAATTCTTATCAAAATATCCTGCTTATTGAACCCACAGCAGACTTGTGGTTACTGGCTGCAGAAGAAATGGCACAGCAGCCAGTGATGAAAAGATGCAAGCTTCATGAACTCAAAAAAAAAAGAAAAAAACTAGAAACACCATGCATACATTCAGAATTTTGGAAGAAAGTAAAATTCCCAGAAAGCCCCTCAACATGCACACTTTAAGGTTACTTGACAAATAACAAGACCTCAGTAGCGAGAACCATGCAACACGTAAGTTGCCTTTCCAGGGCAGCTATCAGAGGACAGGGCAAATTTTGGTTTCATAAGAAGAACCAATCAAATTGAAAGAAATATTCTGTATGTATCTGTTAGGCTCTTAATTTTCAATTAAAATATAACCTTATATATAAGTATCATTAAATAGTTTATTTTCACTACTTTTGAAGAGATTACCTTGTCTATTTGACAAATTTAAATGTTGAGAAATACCATGGAGATTTCTAAAAAAGATACTAATAAATTATTTTGTTTTAGTATTTAGAGTAGACAAAACCACTAATCTGCCTCTTACTGTTTCCTATCTTAATTTTATATTTTTCTCGTGTACACCATCTACTATGCACTAGGGCCATACTTTCTAAATTTGAACTATTTCTATGGAAGTGCTGTTCAAAATTTTATCCTCCAGATTAAATGCAGGCTTTAAAAAAGTAGTGCTTGAACAGACTTGCGGATTTTTTTAACAAGTGCCAAAGTTAAAACCACAATGTATGCAAACATAAAATGTACTTTTAAACGAAGGATAGAATTGATGTGGCTAAAGTGATTTAAAAATACACTTAAAGTTTTAAGTACTCTCATGTACTTCAAAACACAGATCAAAATTGCTACTGCTGGAATAGTTTTTCCATGGAATAACAATAACTGTGATAACAGGTCACCTGGAGTCTGCGGTTGCTGTGGGCCCCACACTGGATGCACTGCTCTCCACGTGTCTCATTTTATCTTCACAGCAGCATGGGATGGAGTTACTGTGATTGCATTCTAAATGTGAAGAAACACTTTACAGAGTCAAATTACTGACCCAATTTTCTTTAAGAATAAAGCTCCTATCTGAGAATCTCTCCGAGTGTGTGGACTTAACTAATGCCGAGGTTCTTTGAGGGGATTGCTAATGCTGTGGTATTTGAACCAAGTTACACAAAATAAATTATTCCCCAAGTATCTATCTATGTATGTTGGTTGAATAAAGTAGCCAGCAGATGTTTAATGTCATTCACTCACAAAACTGGTTTAGAGATCAATACGTATGTAGCATTCCAACCGTCCTCTTTTTCAAGATTACAGGAAAATATATTTACTGCATATGTACTATTCCAAAAAATACGATCAGTGCAAACATCTAAAAAATTTAAATTACGTGTTCTTTCTTTAATTGTGTGCTTATTGTATCTAAAGATAATAGCTAAAAGAGCCAAAAGTTTATGGCACACAGAATTCACCTTCCTTAGCATATGACATTCCACTCTGACATCATGTTGAGTTTCTGATGCTTCTAAAATTCTTTATATATTTCAATCAAAGGAGAAGGTGTGTTTAGGTTGGTGTTTCAAGCTGCCTTCCTTCCTTTCTTTCTTTCTTTCTTTCTTTCTTTCTTTCTTTCTTTCTTTCTTTTTTTTTTGAGGCAGGGTCTCCCTCTGTAACCCAGGCTGGTCTTGGACTCACAGCAATTCTCCTGTCTCAGCCTCCAGAGTGCTGAGATTAAAGGCTTGCACCGCTACGCCCAGTTTGTGTAGTGCTGGGTAATTGAACTCTGGTACTTAAGTGCTTACGAAGCAAGTGCTGTAACCGCTAAGTCATTCCTCCAGCCTGTAGCCTCCATCTCTTTAAAAAGTTCAACAATTTAGCTCCTTATGAGAAGCAGAACCTAATCATTTTTTATCTTCTTTATACTTCAATAATATTTAAATATCTTTCCATCAGCATTGTATTGCATTTTAATTAAAAAATTAATCAAGTGTTGTGTAAGAACAACATACAAAAGTCATATTTTCTAGGGGCATTGCAAGAAGTTGTCTAGACACTGGAACTCAATCTAGAAGACCTAGTAGAGTAAGGAGGAACGAAATGAAAAATATAAATATTAAAAGAGTAAGAAAATCCATACAATATACAAAACTGTGGGATATTGGCAAACATTAGGCCATCCAAACACTAGCCTCGAAGAAGTACCTTAAACAAAACATGAAATTACTAATGCAAAATTTTTAAATCCATACCATACTACAATATGAATTTAAGTGATTATTATAGTTAGTTAGTTATATTACTATTAACCATAGCCAAACACAGAACAGTGCTTCTTTATTCATGACATACTTTTAGGGGCAACTAGGAAAATCAAGTATAGAAGGTAGAAGGTTTATGTTATTGCAGCACTAAGGCTTTACAATGTAAGCATAGTCACACATTCAAGCAAAAAGCTTCATTTTTAATCTACATTATATAGCTTACTCAACCTGTGTTTCCATTTCTACTGATTGACTCATTGAGTTAGCTAAAGCAAATACTATTCTTGATCTTTATAGAGTAAGGGTAATTTTGAATATTTAAAAAATTAATTATAGATTTTAAGAAAATTCTCAAAAATTATATATGCATTTCAAACTAATGAATTATCCCAAAATAATTTTCTTACAAATGGAACCAGTAACTTCTATTTCATATAATTTATCTTGTATGTAATTATTTTCTGGAGTGAACAATGGCTAAGTGAGGCGATAATTAATAGAGAATGCAAATGAGTCACTGACTCATTAAGACATTATATATTTGGATCAGATTTTCTTTTACAATACACTTTGGAATGTCTTAATGTGTATTAACTAGCAAGGAACTCTGGTCATTTGTTATACATCTAGGAATGGTATATTAGGGCAAAATAGTCAACGTAGATCCCCCGTTGTATGTTCAGTTTGGAAGCTTATACTTTTTTAGTCTCACAACATGATCAAATAAATAATTATGTGAAATATGAGAAAATAACTTCAAAATCCTTCCTCGCTCTGTCCCTTCCTGGTACCGGATGCGTCGTCTTAGCAGTCCCCCCTTCTTTTTCTCTCTTACCTATCTTTATGTTCTCCTTCCTTTCATTCTATCTGGTTATTGTTTTAATTACCCAGGTATTCTAAATATGCTGCAGAGGCATGATTTTTTTCTCTTGTGAAGTGTCTGCGTCCTTTCAAATTTACTGTTGAATGATTCAGAGTCTGCTGACATGCTCAACTTGGAGGGATGTTCTTCCAATTTTCTCCATAAAATGCGATTTCTTAAATAAGTATACTAAATCATCTAATTCACAAAACTAGTGCTGATTACCTTTCCTTACAATTTTAAAGATGCAATTCTACAATTAAGTCTCAAAAGACTATTTAATGAACAGCCATCCTCAAACAATTCACTCACATCCCACAACCCAATTATAATTAAGGCTGTATGTCTTGGAAATACGTAAATAAATTATTCTCTGTAAATACTGTATTTCTTTTTTATGCACCATGTTTCACTGAACATTTAATTAAAGTACATCGTGGCTAGGTATAAATTAGTAATAAATTGAAGCATATTTGAAGGCTTGTGTTTGCTACTAGATTTATGACAATTTTATTATATTTCATTTTACCTGCCAAGAATAAGTATAACGGTCTTCTACTTTCAAACTTCTTTGAACATATGCTAAAAATTTAATTTAATACCTCTAAGGATCTATTTCACAAGCTCCTGTTTAAAGACCATACTGTGTAGGAAGTAAGCCTTATTTGTTGAAAACTTCTTAATTAAATATTGTGATTGGATGGACAAATGTGTTTCTTTTAGCCTTGACTTTCTTTATATCCTACCATTCTTGAAATACTTTGTATTTCCAATATAATTTTTATTTCTCAAAATTCCAATTTCTTTCCTTGCCTAGCTGATTTGCCTGATACACAATCCATCATTTTTACATGATCTTATTCCATTTTTTTGCATTGTCATTTTTCTTTTAAACTACAGACATTAGAACCAAAATCTTTCCAAGTTTCTTGTTTTCTGTGCCCCATCTCTGGCATAACGTCTTGAAAGTCCTTTGTAGTCTGTATGGACTAATTTTATTTTTTTTTCTCCAGTGTACAGGTGCCTAACTACTGAAATTATTAGTAAACCCTCCAAAACTTATAAGCAATCATCAAAGTAAAAAATTTAAAGACTTCAATGTTAATCCACCTACTCTGTCTAACCCATCTGAACCCTTTAATCACCTTGCTTTGAAACTTTATGTCATTTGTCTCTAATTCTCCATTTTCCTATTTTCTCTAAGATACCGTCTCTTTGCTTGGTACATTCTTGCTTTTAAATCACCTTAAATTTGAAAATATTATAATAAAAGAAATATCTTGACTACTGTTATGTTTCCCTATCTGTTTTATGTGCCCCGTGGCCAGTTATTCCATTACTATGCCCATAATATCTTCATCATAGAGTTGATGGAAATATTTACATGGCAAAATATATGTTGGTTATGTACATGTGTGGCCTCTAATATTTCATAAACTAATGAGCAAACCATTTATCTGAATAAACTAAAAATATGAATTATCAGTATTTACCTTATTCATGACTGTCAGGTGAATATTCAAGCTTGATGTTTTCTACATGTGGATTCCCAAAAACATAGTTGACGTCCTAAACTTAACTAATTACCACATCTTTCTTATTTTCTTCCTTCAGCTACTGCACTCTCAGTATTTGCTAACTTTACATTAGTGGAACTACCTGCTCAAATTAAGATCGTCTTGCCCAGCCAGAAACCTAAAGTCATTTTTTTCTTGCATGTTCCTTTTCCATATTCATTGAGCCAATAGTTTAAAACCTCAATTTAGAAGAACTTTTGAGTCTATCCTCCTTGCTTTCAATTTCCGCTGCTGTTCCTGCATACCCATCACGTAACCTCTCCCACGGGCCGTAGCGAATGCTCTCATGTATCTCCGTCTCCAGGTCTTTTGATTCAACTCATGCTTGGTATTTACTTCCAACCCGGACAGCACACAACGCCTTACGACCACTCGGTGAGATTCCAGTGTAGCTCTCCAGTATGTTCAAAGCCAAAAAGGCTTTTAGTGACTTGACACTAAACGACTTTTCATGTTTCTTTTCTGTCATCTCTACAAAGGCACCTTCTGCTGCAGTCATAATATATGACTGATTCTTTGTGACTTACATATTGCTGTACTCTGAGAAATTTAGTATCTTCTGCTACAAATGCTTTTTTTTCTTTCGTGATTGGTGTCATTTATTTATTCTCTCCAAAATGCCTTTTCCCTTCAAACCACTGCCTGACAGTTTTCAGCTTAACATAAGCAAGGTGAAAGTATTAAATGAATACTTTAGTAGACATAACTAAGTAGAAAGTGTTCCAACAACAAACATAACAATGTTTTTGTAGCTATGCTTCTAAGTTTTGCTTCTTTGATGTATTGCTGTTTGTAAATCTGCATGTTTGTGTAACTGTTGATCTACCTATACTACATTTATAATACAGCTTCTAATTCATTGTGAATCAAGTAATACACTTTCCTAATCTGTGTTCCTTCCCAAAATTGCTTTGGGTGCAATATTTCCTTTGCTTTCTTTATGTGAATTTTAAAATCAACTTTTCAACATTAAAAAAAAGTTCCTGATGGAATTTCGGTTGTGATTGTGAGCTTTAATTTGGGAAGCATTTATATCTTAATGACAATAAGCCTCCATTTATTAAATGTGGCCTGATTCCTCACTTATTTAGGACTGCATTTATTTGTGTAGCATTTTGTTAGTTTTCTGTATACATGTTTTGCAAATGCTTTGTTACATTTATAACTAAGTATTTCATTTTCTTGTTAGGGTAATGACACTTGCTGTGGTTTGTATCTGGAGTATCCCCCAAAAGCTTTTTCTGTTTGGATGCTATGGATTCTCTATGAAGTCAGGTGCTGTTAGGAGATGGGCTCCTGGTCTGGAGGGCTGGATTGTGCACATGTGGTGGGTGACAGGTGTGTGGTAGATTATAGATTACAGGCATGTGATGGATTAGGGACTTAAACATGGAAGGGGTGGAACACAGAAGTTGGACCCAGAAGGGATGAATCATGGGCACAGGAGCTGGGAGGGAATATGCTGCCTGCTTCCTTTCGTCTAGGACTTGGCTTCCTGTTCACAACGTTGTGAGGAGCTGCTTCCACTTCTGTCTTAGCCCTGTGCTTCTACTGTTATTGGTCACCCATGAATGTACCGTGGCCTTCTGAAACTGTGAACTAAAGTAAATCTTTCCTCCCTAAAGTGCGTATGTCAAGTATTTAGTCACAGTAAAGAAATAGTTTCTCAAACATCGAATTCCAACTGATTACCGAAATAACAGCACACAGTTATTCAGTGCTTTGTGTGAGTGAAAATTCTTTCCTATACATCTCACAGGGAAGGGGCATTATTCAGGCTTTCCCTATAAAATATGATGCTTGTTGAGTTAGAGAAAGAGCCCACCAGAACCATAAAATATGACCAGAAGCTAAGACATGTGAAGTGAAAACTTACTGCCCCCATGACCTTAAACCTGGGTAGCTGGCCCAAGCATAGGCAAGTTGTGAGTCATAGAGCATAAAGGAATAAAGGAAAAAGGGGATAAGAAAGGAGTAAAAGGAGAAATAAAAAATGGGCAAAAGGGCTGATGATGATGTGAGCAGAGCTGATATGTGGGGTAGGCAAAGCAAATTAGCCAGCACGGAGTCCGGGGACTGGGCTGTTTAGCTGATGTGTGGGTCAGGGGTGGGTCAGAAAAGAACAAAGCAGAATTGCTTTGTTGAGAGAGCAGGTGGGTATGCAGTGGGCTACTAAAGATAGGTCTCCTCTGGGAGTCAGGGCTGTCATCATCAGCTGGCCTACTGTCAAGGCTAGCATAGTAGTTACATCAGGCTGGGGAATTCAGTTTGCCATGCCCAAGAAAGAATATAGAAATGGCTGTCTGTCACCCGAGCTCATGCACAGGGAGCAAGCTGTTTGGATACTCTCAGTACGTAAGCCATGAGCATGGGAGTTACAGCAAAGGAACCTCGTAATGTTAAGATATTATGTTTTGGTGATGTTATTTATCAGGTTAAGGAAGTTCTCTTCTATTTTTATATTTCCAGGATTTTTTTTATCATGAATAAAATATGTATTGCTTTTATCAATTGCCTTTGTTGCATCTATAAATATTGCCTGCTTTTTCCCTTAGATGATAGCCATTAAAATAGTTTAGTCATATTTTTTTGTTATAGTTCATCTGAGTGTCAACATCTTCCATCTTCGTGTTCAGTTTTCTGTAATAGCTTGTTTCTGGGGGCAGTGTTTGAATTTCTTCTTGCTTTCTTCCACATTTTCTGGGTTTTTTTTTTTTTTTGACAAGATCTTTCTCTGTTGTATGTAGTCCATGAAGGTCCTGATCTTTTCGCTATGGAGCCCAGGATGGTCTCTCAAACTCACAGCAGTCCTCCTGTTTTAGCCTTCTGAGTGCTAAGATTACAGGCATTACAGGCATACAGCACTATGCACAGTTTATGTAGTGCTGGGGAATTGGACCCAGGGCTTACTCTTGCTAAACAAGCTATGACTCAGCCCTTCCCATTAGATTATTAACTAATAGCACTTTGGCTAGATTATTTTTAATATTCCATTTGCTATTTCTCTTTCTTCACATTATATTTCTTTAGGCATTTTCGAATTTTGGTGATACTACCGATTCGAAAAGTAGATTTTCTCTGTTTCCTTTAGTGTCACATCACTCAATCAGCGTAGATCATTGTGACTCTTCTGTGTCTAACTTCAATTCCTCACTTACAGCCTTCTTGATCCCTGCTGTACTTAACCAGTGATATTATTTTGATAATTTCTCAAACAGTAACCACCAGGATCCTAACCTTCTCTCTCACACTTTCTTCTGATTTCCTCTAGCTTTTTCCAGATCATGACATAAACTTTCCTCTTTATAAAAATTTACTCTTTCAAATTTTGGTAGTGCACGTTAGTCATGCAAAATGTTGACTTTCATTAAGGTATATTTGCATATAAGCATAAAACTTTGATCGTTGCAGTTTTCCATTCCCTCCTTGGCCCTTCCTTTCCCTCTGTCCTGATTCCCACCCACTTCCCTAATAGTTTTCCTTCCTTCATGCTGTCGTTTTTGTTGATACTGTTGATGCCACACATAAGGGAAAATGTGACATTTGTCTTTCCTAACCTACTTATTTGATTTAACAAGATAATCTTCAGATCCATTTATTTTGCTGCACGTAATTTTAGTCTTCTTTATGGATGGGTAAGACTTTATTCCCTGTGTATACATTCACTTTCATGCCAGTTCAGAGGTGGGTAGACAGTTTGAGACTCTCATTTTCTATTTTAACATAGCTAACCACCCATTATATTCGTCAATATTTGTATTTAAATGTGTTTCATACATACTTGTATATTTTATGTGTCTCTAATTCGTTATTGCCTGGAGTTAGATCACTTGTAGTAGCGTCTAATCTACTTCTTGGAAGTTACTTCAATCCTAACGCATTGCACATAGGTGCACATAATCGCTATATATCAGAGCACCTAGTCTGTAACTCCCAACTACACAGTGCATTAAATTAAAACAGAATTAAAAACGGCAACATAAAATATAGTCAAAACCTCAATTGTATAATTTTACTTTGTATCTCTACTTGTTATTATGCATTTAGCTTTTCCCCCCCATAGGTCTTTTGTTTATCTTAGCAAAGAAATAAACTTCAAAAAGAGAGAGAATTGTCTCTATTTTCTTTCATTGTTATATTTTCATTCTCTAAAACAGTGCTTAACACATAGAAAGCACTTATTATATGTGGGGATAATAACGAGGAGTTTGTTGCCTAGCTCAAGGACACCACTTATTCCTCTAAATATAATTAACGGTTATTTTTTTTTTTTCATTGATTCAGCTAGACCTACCTACAGTGCAGCCACCATTCTCATCACCAATCATAGAAACTTAAAGACAGATTTTGACAGTAGCTGCTCATTAAAGTACTCCTTAAATGTGCAAACTTGTGCTAGTTCTTTCTCCTTTAAATTACTATAGAACTTTGTACCATTCTTATAGATCCTATAGTGTTAGACCCTTAAGATTCACTTAAAAAATTCTTGTTTTAGTCTCCTTAATAGGCAGCATGTTTTTTGTTTTCTGCAGTGGGATTTTATACATGTTTGGAGACTTAACATTTAGTACAAATACATGTCATTGGTAATAATTTAACAGATACTTTTTGAAGTAGACAAGTTATTGATCTCTTTCCAAGGGAAGTTTGTCACAATAAACCTTATTTATTATGCTCAGAAATAATTTTATTCCAACAGATTAATTTGTGTCTGCTCACAAATAATTTAACTCCTATGTTTGGAAACTAAGGAAATCCTAATTTTATAAACAGTGACTAGTGTAAACAACCTCTGTAGCTTCATGCTTAATATTGAATTCATTATTTTTAGCTAGGACTCATTAAGAAAGGATTGCCCTATATGGTAAAAAAAATGCAGCTTATGCTCTGAAAATATAAATGAAGTAAAGTTCATATTGCAAGCTAGTCTGAATATCATTTTGGATACTTAGTATGTTAATTTATACAAATATATTCCAAATTAATATGTTACCTATCCAGCAGGGTTTGAGAAAGTTATAAGAATGTGCTCTTTGTTGGATCTGTAAAGTGAATACATAAATGAATAAATATACAACCACAGCAAAGAAGCAAATTGTGACATAATCCTCATAGAAAGAGTACAGCATTCATAGATTATGAAACACTGCTGGAAACGGGCCTTCAGCATACATATAGGTAGGGCAAATGTCAAATTTCTTTAAAAACTGTATAATGCATGTCAGCAGAAGAAGTCATGGGTTTAAAATTCAATAATTTCTATTCATGTTCACGACCTAAGAGTAATTATTCGTTATATGAATCACTGAGTCACATAGTCATTCAAAACTTAGCACTGAATTAATGATACCTGCTTCAGTTTGAGGTATACTGCCTTCAAGAGGAACAAATTAATGCAATGGTTGTCAACATTTTAGAGAATTAGGCTTTTATGTCAAAAATAAATGTTGCATTCTAATTCTTTATAGTATTGTTTTTATGCTTATATTATTTTTTTCAAAATTGATGAAAAGCTACTATGATTTTCTCAAAATGTGTTAATCTTTATAGTATTTAACCTTGAAGAAGTAATAGTACATGTCCTCAATAAGAGGTTTTCTAAGGGTGGCTATTTGTCCTAGGAGGATCATTCCAACATATCAAGTAATTCACTTATACCAAAGTGCTCATGTGAAGCTAAAACATTTGTTGACGTCTTTTCTAAAAAGCCTCTCATTCATAACTTAAAACCCCTTTGCAGACAGACTCAGGATAGGTAATCACTCAGTGGAAGACTTGGAGAATCAACGAAGGACTTTAACAATGCTATTACGGACAGTGTTGGTAATAATATTTTCAATGATTCCAAAACCAATTCATATGTAAAAATTTAAATAGTTTAATTTGTCATTGAAGAATCATATTTACATTTCACTAACAATGGGCTTCCCATGTGGCATTTCATGTACATGAAATGACACTGAAAATTTAAGTTTGGTTTTTGTTTCCACACGTGCTTCTTTAAGTCAGCTGCAGATGAGACCGGCAAGATGGCCGTAAGTGGGGGAAAAAGAAAATCACAGTTTAAAATGTTTCCTCTATAATGACATTTTGTGGGCTGATTAATCTTTTCTGTTACGCAGCTAAATAACACCATATGTTAGCTGTGAGTTTATTGCTATAAGATACAAGAAAGATCCACCTTGTGACAAATGATTTGGATACTTTCTAGCTGTGAGAGAGAGAGAGAGAGAGAGAGAGAGAGAGAGAGAGAGAGAGAGAAATGCTGTTAGAATCTTGTTTCCAGAATCATTTAGGTAGTTTGATTATATGAAATATATCATAGAAATGAGTGTGTCTTCAGAGATCAAGGAAACATTTTATAAGGTAGCCCTTCTGAGTTAAGCACACAGAGAAACCGTAACTTTTCTTTCTCTCTATGTGAGTTATATTATGTTTTGACAGAAGGAGGCATTCTTTGTAACACTAACTACTTGAAATTCAATTAAATGTTGATGATGTTTAAGCAACTACAAAAAAATCAAAACACATTTTGTTTGATTGTGTATCAAAGCCAAATGTAACTTGACAATGGACTCCACTAATTTATTCTCAGTATAGTTTATATTGAAAATAAAAATAGCAACAATAAAAGCAAAATAGAACAAGAGAATAATAATGACAGTACCTATGAGGTTATGTTCTGTAATGTTATGTTATTCAATTCACTCAAGTCGTTTACAATTATTTATTGAGTGTGTACGATATGCCATCTACTTGAGGACACAGCACTGGCCAAAACCTATAAGATCTTGTTTTCATAGAAGGTATATTCTTGTTATGGAAGATATAAAATGAATGAATAAAAAATAGTCTATCACAATAATCCATCAGCTAATAATTATGGCTGACTTCACAAAGGATTAATATGTAATTTTAAATTATAAGCATTAAAACATATAAAATTTAAAAATTGAAACAATGGTTATCAAACTGAAATTAAAAAAATACTGCTGGTGTGGTGATGCACCTCCTAATCTAACACTTGAACAGTTCAAGGCAGGCAAATTGCGAGCTTGTGTAGCCCAGACAATGACTTAGTGAAAGCCTGTCACAGGAAAAAGAAAAAAAAAAAAAAAAGGAGCTCAATGCAAAGTCCCTTGGTTCAATCTCTAGCACTGCAAAAGTAAACAAACAAATAAATATTAAAATAAATAAATAGCTTAGGGAATGTCTTCTTTTATCCCTCTAGAGTTGTATGATAGACAAGAAGTTGGTTTTTGTTCAGATTTCTAGTTTCAGCAACATCCTTGCCCACATGCATTTCTAATTTCTGTTGTTTCCAGAAATATTTCATATTGTCTATAAAGGGAAAAGTCGTGTCAACATTAGCTCATTTACTATTTCGCTTTAACTGTAATGAATATGTATTTAGCATAATTGATGCAGTATAAACTGAACAAGAATTTGGATTCTGAATTAAGATGGCAGGCTTCAAACTTCGTATTATTGTTTACTGGATGATACCTTTGGTGTTTTTGAACACAGCATATGTCTTATAGAGTTCAGAGGATTAATTAAGATAATATATGGCAAGGCAAGCATATCTATCTATCTATCTATCTATCTATCTATCTATCTATCTATGGATCTACTGATCTCTAGAGAACACAGTGCGAAATGACTGTATTCCCTTACATGACTGTCATGGCTAACTGTACGGAAAGAATCACTTGCTGGTTTTGAAGAAATGAACCGCAATGTTGTAAACTGAATCTGGAGAGTGCGGCGTGATGAGGACTGTAGGTAGCTCCTCTCAGCAGTAAGGGAGCTTTCCACTAAAACTTGGTAAGAAGTCAGAGCCCTGACACACACCACCAAAAATACAACTAACAACCGAAAAGAGCTTAGAAGCACCTTCTTCCCCAGGCTAGTCTCCAGCCAAAACCACTATAAAGTTGACATTTTGATTAGAGCCTTGTAAACCGCTCACAAAGGACCCAATTAAGCTGTTGTCAGGCTTCTGACCTATAGGAACAACGGGACAGTAAGTACGTTTTATATAAGTCAGGAAGGCTGAAACGGTTTGTTATACAACAATGGAAATCTGATATAAGTGAAAAGGCCCTGAAGGAAGTAAGCATTCTATAAATTGCAGCTATTTTACCATGCACGTCGCGATCCACGGATTAGGCTAGTCAGTTTGGAAAATTGTGAGCAAAACGAGTCCTCGCCTTCTTAGATTCTACAAGCAAAGGCAAGCTGAGGGAGCGACGGATAGGGAGAAAGTGCTCCCGATGGAGACACGCAGGGCCTGTGAAGGTATGTGGACGTGGGACACAGACTAAGGTAAGCGAAGGCTTCTCACAGATGCCAGTGCTTGGACTAAATTGAAAATTATCTTATTTTCTATTACATATTTATACTTACTTGAGTCTTCCCTACATTAGTATGGAAATTTCCTGAGGGCAATTTTGTTTACCTGAATTCTTAGGTGCTTAGATAAAGATTTGATATATCGTGCTCAATGAGTATTTTTACAATGAATGTATTCATGATTTGAAGTCAGCCAAATGGGTAAATTTGGGCAGAATTACAAAGAAAAGAGATAAGAAGGATTTATCAGGAAGAATAAGTGTAATCTGTACAATCCTGGAAATCAGAAAGACATTATGCCATGAAGAGGATCAATTTCTTCCTTGTCAAAAGTCTTTTTAGTAGGACAAATTGCCCCACGTAGTTAGTGCTTGAAGGTCGATTTACTTCTATAATCAAACATACCTTAACTTTCGCTAATGGCTTGTCATATGTTACCAGAATACAACTCAGAATGGTGAGGTAGCCCAGGATGCTGGAAATGTCCTTTGATAGAGGAATCAAAATTATATTCTATTCTCTAAGAAGATTATAGGTCCCTGAAGCCTGGGAGATTTATATTGCCTTGCTTTTTTTCTATGCTTCTTTAACATAGTAGACATTTTATGATCATCGCCATGTAAGAAATAAATATTGAAAGAGTTTAAGAGTTTGGTAGTTTTCACCTTAGTTATCACTTTTTCATGTATATCATGTAATAAATTAAAAGATAAATATTACATATTGTTATTATCAATCAGGGCAAAAGTCAAAGTTTCAGAAATTGTCATTAGAGTCGCTGTTTAACAGAAAAATAATGAGGTCTAATATTTCTGTTATAAATGTAGCATGAGATGAAAAAACTACATTTAAATCCAGAATATATATACAGTTTAGTTAGGCATCAACTTTGAAATTTATCTTATCTTTGAACTGTATCTTTTGCTAAAATATTATAACCTTTCTACAGTAAAGAGATATGTTTCACAAACACTTTTTTATAATAATTTACTCTAGTGAAGAAAGTTACTTTAAATACTTTACATATTTTGTCAGAATAGGAGGCTTAATCATGATTGTAGGCCAACTACATAAGGCAAACAAACTGTCTTAGCTACTTTTTTGTTGCTGTGAGTCAATACCCGACATCCACAAATTTGGGGGAGGAAACGTTTACTTTTGCTCACAGCTTCAGAGGGTCACAGTCCAGTCAGGGGAGTTCAGCAGCAATGGAAGTACATGGCAGAGGCAGAGGTGGAGACAGCTCCTCACGACATCCCAAACAGGAAGCCAAGTCCCATCAAGTCCAGTCTCTCCTCAGAGGGAAAAGCTGTAACAATCTTTCTTCTTCTTTCCTTTTATATAGGTCGAGTTCCCAGTTGGGCCTCCAACATCCGGGTGAGTGTTCATCCCTCATTCTTTGGCTCACAAATCACTCACACTCTAATCTAGGCTGGTTCCTGATTGCCTCAAGTTGACATAATCTTTCTAATAGTCACATGACCACATATCTAAAATTACTCAGTGAAATCAATGAACAGTCATCAAATATGTTTTGATGAAATTATGTCTTCTACAATAACAATTTGGAAAATTTGGAAATTCCTTTTTTTTTCTTGAAACAGAATCTCACTCTGTAGCCCAGGCTGGTCCTGAACTCACTGTGTAGTCCAGGCTGGCCTTGGGCTTGTGGCGATCCTCCTGCTTCAGCCTCCTGTTTGCTGAGATCACAGGCATGTGCTGCTATGCCCAGTTTTGCAAAGTCTTTTATACACCCCAATGAATATGTCTTAAATTTTAGAGGTAAAAAGAATTTGTCATGCGTTCTTTAATTTTACTCTTTATGCTGTAACCAACGGTGAATAAGGTATGGGTAACATTTACATGTTATCTTGTATAAATATAGTGTGAGGCACAAATCAAAAACAAATTAGCTTTTTTAGATATTTTACATATGGATGGCATTGAAGTCCAACATAATTATGATTCAAAAACAAAACAATATATATATTTAATCTCCAAAATTATTTTGCTGCTTTCATTGCTATAATAGCTTTTTAAAAATCTTGTTAAGTTTGCATGTGTATTTTTATGCTATTTTCTATTTCAGAACCTTGATTATATGTTTCTATGCATGCTAAGAAAATATGGGCCTCACATTATTTTTTTATTTATGTAGGCTTTTATTTTTATCTCTTTTCTGCAAGCCTCCAAAAGGCAGGACATATAAATAAACAAGCTTGGTGTAACATCTTATCACCTAAGGTACAGGAACTGCTGTAGTCTTGGTCAGCTGCCCATTTGAGAGGAAAAGAGCCCTGATTTACAGTAGTAGCTGATCTCCATCATGCATAATCCTATCATGGTTAATTTCAATGTGCTAATTGTTTAAAAATTATTGATGAAATTCCTGAATATATACTAACCATCTATGGGATGGATTGTGAGATCCACTGACTTGTAAGCCATTGGGTGCCTGCAGGACTGCGGCCATAGAACACTGGAGGATGTAATCAAATACTAAGTGAAGGGAATTTGGAATTCCTACCTGGTCACAAGAACGAAGGAGTTTCAGCAATCTCCCTGAGGAGGCTGTGTGTTTTTTCCTGAAGCTGACATTCCACTGTTTTAAAAATTTAGGAACTTCAAAATTTCAAAATAAGTTACACAGTTAGATTTGCTAATTAGAAAGGTCAGGTTGTTTGCTATGTGAAACACAAATGAGAAAAGATCACTTTAAAAAGTTAAAACAAACTTAGGCACCTTCAAGAAAAGGGAAAGAGCCAGGCCCGGTGTCTAGTCCTGTAATCCCAGAAGTTGGGAAGCTGGTAAAGGAGGAACTCAAGCTCCAGTCCAACCTGGCAATTTAGTGACATAGAAGACCGGTCACAAAATCAAAACTGAAATATGGCTGGGGATGTAGCTCACTGCCTAGGCTCTGTGCTTGACCTCCAGTACCACACACACACACACACACACACACACACACACACACACACACACACAATGGGTGAGAGAGAATGCTAACAAGTAGAGAAATGTAATAGCAAAAACTATTCAGAATTGTAATTGTAGAAAATTATACAATTTCAACATTCAAGAATTTATACATGTGCCACTTCCTGTACTTTCAATGTTAGTAACTACCCTTTTTCTTAGATATCTACTATTTTGTTTTAAAATTATTTTGCTAGTGAAGCACCCCTCCACAACAGAAGTGAAGCACTTTGACTTAAACACAATGAGAAGGAAATACAGTAATTATCAAAACAGAACTGATGAGGCAAGAAATGGAATCACAAAATACCTTTGAGGAGTTAGCGAAGCCTAAGAGAGTGCTGTCAGTGGTCACTAACATCTGCAGAGGGAATCCCAGAAATCCCACAAAGACCTAGGTCTTGGTCTAAGTCAAGAGTTGAATCTGAGAATTCTGACGAAAGCGAATCATCAGTGTATTCTAAAGCGAATGAGGCCAGCCTCCTAAATTGAGAAAACGACCACTGGAGGAGCCATTCATGATTCCGTGGAAAGGATGAATGAGGGAAGCAAAGCGGTTATGAGACTCAGAGTTCAAGGTCATGGTAGGGCCAACTGGACAACCTCTTGGTGTACACTGTAATCACTACTTAAAATCAAGGCTAAAAAAGTAATGCTGGAAAGATCTAGTCCCAGTGTGCGCGCTGAATGTTATGCTACGGAGCTGTCCAGTGATAACAGATAGAGAAATCTGTGAATCCAATGGCAAAGAGCTTAGGATAAAACAGAAATCTTTAGTTTAGTGGGGTACATGTTCCTCACCAAATACACACTATGGTAGCGCACACAATTACTTAAAATAGCATCAAAGGTGGAAAGGTGTAGAATTACAACTAAGAAAAAATGTTGTGATTTTTTTATATCTAGAAAAGTCATTAAAATTATTTTACATAAGTATAATTTATGAGAAATACTAGAATACATATCTTTTTGTATTTCCTCAAAAAGATTTTTAAAAGAAATATGTTTTCCGTGATATTCAGTATTTTTAATTATGGAGAAAATTTTATATTCGTGAACATCAATGCATGTATCAGTGCTAAACAGTGTGTGATAAGGAAGAAACTTTCAAGTGATTTCAAGTCTTTGATGCAGAGTAAACATGTTAGTCGACAGTTATGATGATTTAAGTATGAATAAATTCTAGAGTAATTTTAAAGTAGCACTAAAATTAAAATCTACTCATCATAGATGATATTTTCTGATTAATATAAATGAGAAATCTAAAAATGGAGTTCACATACACGGCAGAGAATGTAGCAGAGGATCTGAAAGGGATGGCTGAGTTTTTTCACTTTTTATTTAATATTTCTGAATTTGGGAACCCATAAAATATAATTTAAATTAGAATACTAATGATTAGTGACATATCTTACATTCTGAATAGATGATTGTTGTTTTGCATAATTGAGTGCCAGATCATTCCCTATGATCACCATCCTAATCATCTTCATAATTTTGAATTATGAAATTATTTGTAATAATGAATAGGTACAGTGGAGCAGCATCTGAGTGATAGTGCCATGTGAAGTACATATTTATTGAGAATTTATTATGTATTCTGTACCGAGTAAGAGATTCTAGCAAAGGAAAACAGAAAACTTAAAAATCAAATCCAGTTCTCCTCACTGTGAGCTTCTGATTAGTAGAAATGTGAAAAACCACTAACTCAGTAAGACTTCTTCAAATGTCTTTGTTAAAGAAATTTTTAGGACCTTGTACATTTCCTTTCCTTTGTAGTTTATAACATAATTTAAATTAATTAACTTTAAAAGGGAAAATAATGAGTTTTTAATTGATTTAATGTGATTGAATGCTAGTTTCTCAGTTAAAAAATGAAACCAAGAGCAAGTTTTTTCTTTCCGAATTGATTCTTCTATTGCAAACAGAGAGATAACATCTATAAGGATAGGAAACCTCAGTATTCCAAGGCCATCCCTTTCACACACCTTCCTGCACTGAGATCTATATGGCTCAGAAGAAAAAGATTTTGTACCATGGGGAGGGATAAGGGTACTAGGCCTACCCCTCCAGTCCAGGTCCTGTACAGAATATATGAACGGTGGAAACACAGGCGCATGTCATTTAGTCAGTTTGGACCCAAGGAGAACTTGGTATTTCCCATCTACTCAGGACAATTAAAATAGAAGTTTAAATAGGATCTAGCAGGTCTGACACTCAGAAGAAATTTGCAGGTGTTTTTAATCTCAGGGCTCCAGAGAAAAGACTAAAGGATCCTTTATTTGTTTTATGACTCTTACGTAAAGTTTTAGGCAACAGTAATTAATATTAATCTTTTAACATTATTTGTTCTAAAAGTAATCGTGCTTTTTAAATTCAGCCAGCTCTTGTGGAGGGAAAAAAACAGTTAAAAGAGAAGAAAGAAAATCCATCACAAAAAAATGACACAAAATAAAATTACTCATAATTTTAAGTAATTTCAACTATAATAACAGTTCAATTGTATATACACAAAATTAAGAAAATCTCGTAACGCAAGGCAGGATGAAAGAAAGGATATCATAAGCTGACAATCAGTGGAATAAGTAATTAAGATAGATTTGTTTTTATATTTTAAGACAGAGCCTGTAGTATAGGCTGATTCTGCAGTCATTATGTAGCCCAGGCTAGCCTCCTGCTTGCCTCTCACATGCTAGGATTATAGGCATGTACCACCATGCCTGGTTTATATGGTTCTGAGCATCAAACCCAGGGCCTTACACTTGGTAGGCAAATGCCTTAAGTGCTCAGCTATTCCTCCAGCCCCTAATAAGCTTATTTTAGAAAGATACATTTCACCTCCATAAACATTTTTATCTAAACGTTATGGACTTGAGGAATGGCTTGCCTAGCAAGTGCTAAGCACCTGCGATTGATTCCCCAGTATCCCATAAGTGAAATGTGCAAATGTGGTGGCACAAGCCTATAATCCCAGCACTCAGGAGGCTGAGGCAGGAGGATTGCTGTGAGTCCAAGGCCAGCCTGGGCTCCATAGTGAGGTCAGGACCAGCCTGGACTACAGAGCATTTTTTGTCCCCCCCAAAAATAAAAGAAAAAGAAACAAAAATAAAATAAAATGTTAATGGTATAGCATACACACGTACCTATACATACACCAGAGCTACATACATATACTTTCTTCTGGAATTTATATATATTAATACTTGATGCAATGTAGAAAAATAATGAATTATTTTCAACATTTTTCTCATCAGCATAGAATGAGAGAACCCTACAAAGTTGCAGGAGAGATGTCTGATATGTGAATACAAAAGGTGCATTATTGCTTTGAAGGACAGAAATCAATTATCAACAAAGAATCAGGGCACATTGCATGCATATGCACTGATGTTCTATCTAGTTCAAGGACCATTCACAATGACCTATTACTGATGGAGTTATAAATATATGCTGTTGGTACCACCTCAACATTTCTAAGTACTACAGGATTAAATTAACCCTGTCAGTTGTGGTCTGTCAGTATATTTTTGATAATCTGCAGCTGATATAAAAAGGATCTTTAATATTAATTAATGGATCAATTTTATCCAGCAGAATTATCTTTTCAATTGTATTTCAGCTTATTTATTGTTTTGTTCACTAACTTAAAAGCAAACTGTATCAGACAGTTGTTGGATGTGAAAAGATGGTTAAAATATAATCTATAGTACCAAGCAATCAATCTGACCTGGGGAAAGAGAAACAAATGTTAAAATAATTACTATTAAATTACTAGGTAGGATTACTGGATCGGAGTCAGGAGAATGCCCATTTATAATCTGCAGAATGGAGAGCTGAAGCCTGGGTGTTCGCTGGAGAGTTGTTGGTATGAGTCTGTTGCAAGGCTGAAGAAATCTGAGCTCGGTGTGCTGCATTCAGCAGGAAAGACACACCCTCTCAAGCAGGGTGGAGCTTCAGAAAAAGGCATGCCCATTTCCTTCTTCTGCTACAAGCCTATTGGCTGGTGCTATTCACATCTGGGTGAATCTTCCTTCCTCAATTTTCTGGCTTCCATATCAGTCATTTCTGGAAATACTCTACAAACACATTAGGAATTATGCCTTAAAATTTTCTAGGCATTTCTTAATCCAGTCATGTGAGCATATCATAATTCAAGGTCCCAGCATTCTTAGAGCTGTGGGGCAAGAGGACAGCATACTGTTATTCCATTGAGAACTGACAGTTCTTTTGGTTTTGTTTTTGAGACAGGGTCTTGCTCTGTAGCCCAGGCTGGTCCTGAACTCACTATGGAGCCCAGGCTGGCCTTGGACTCAAGACCATACTCCTGTCTCAGCCTCCCAAGTGCTGGGATTACAGGCATGTGCTACCACACCTGGATTATGTCATGCTGGGAAACTGAACTAGAGTAGTCAGTACCTAACTTACCGCTTGCTAGGCAAGCACTGTGACGGCTTACCCATTCCTCCAGCCCCATGAGAACTGACATATTGAGAGGAGAAGGATTTGCAATTTTGTCATGGTATGTATATGCACAAAATACTCAAGTTCAATGTAAACTTTATGTATTACATTTATATATATATATATATATATATATATATATATATATATATATATATGGAAAAAGAAAGCTCATATTATTGTAAATTGACAGGCATATGACACAGGGGGCAGACAAGGAAAGGCTCGAAGACAGCACAGATTCTCTTTCCCTTTGCTTCCCAGTACAGTGTCCTGACTCAAATAGGAAACAACTACCTACAAAACCCAGTAGGTAAAATCTTCAGGACCTGTTTTTAGAAACAGAACAGAGTGGAAGAAGTAGACATGAATCAGAAATGATTACTTTATTCTACTAATATTACTTTAGGTGTTTGACATTAAATAATTCAATAAGCCTCTATCAACTCTATAATGATGCTACTATCAATATTTTTATTTGCAAAAGAAGAAATTGAGTTCCATACTCACAGCACAGATGTGTTGGAGCAGTAGCTTAAGTTTGTGAGACAAGGAAAAACCCTGGAAATGAGGTGTGAGACAGTGTTTACTAGGCCTCATTGATAGGTAATGATAGGAAACACTAGTGTTAAGTGAGGCTCAGAGGAAAGAACAGGTTCCAGTGGTGACAGGCTGGACAGGAAATTTGCAGCAGAGCTGGTGGTGGATGACCCTGCAGGTAGTGACCAGAAGGTACTCACTATGCCCAGAAGCAGCCAGCTGGTGTATTCCAGGAAACAGTGGACTTAGCACACAGGCAGAAAAGTAATTTTTGCAAATAACATGACTTTGTCCAGTCCTCAGTGCCACTTAGGTACTATTTATCCAGAGTCTGGTCTAGGCACATTTAGAATATACTCTTGAGTGGGCAAGAATCTTGGGAATGGAAAAGTGGCATTTCAGGGTCATGGTGCTATGTGCTCCACTTTCTCAGTGATGATATATTGAGAGACTGAAAGAGAGAGAAAAACGCCCACTTTTTGTAGGCATTTAAAACTAGTCAGTTTCTATAAAATACTCCTCTCCTCCAGTGCCATATTTTATTTAGCTTCTCTAAGGGAAATTCTAGAAAAGAGTCTGCTGTGGTTAGGAGTAACTTAGAATCTTCTTACATTCAACCTTCTTATTTAAAGCTGTGAGCAACTAAAGCTTAAGTTGGGCAAGTATTTCCTAAGGTCATTGCTTGAAACACAAATCCAGGGCCAGACAGTGTTTTTCTAACTTCCAGATAGATGTCTTGTGTTTGTAAAGCCAACAGGTAGCTCTCAGGGATTGATTTAGTGTTGCGCAGAATAACAACATTAACCTTTCTTAGTTACTTTTGATTTCTATTTCAGGAAACTAATCTTTTTTAAAAGTCCTCTCTCCATCAGTATCGCATGTAGCTCACACGTGCAGTGGTGCATTGCTCACACTCATTTAGTATTACAGCCAGAGACAGTGAATTTACCCAAAGAACAGCATCACTGTTACAGAGAACATGTGGCTTCTCAGTCAAACTATGGCGCCATTTCACTCAGTCATTTCCCTTCTTTTCCTACTTTCTAGCTTTTTTGTATGTTTACAAGTAAGGTAAAAACTTATATATTAATTTCTAAACAATGGATTATGATGGGGTGTTTTTACATTTTCTATTTTAAGTATTTTATTCATTTTAAATTCTAAGAGAGATACGAATTCATTACATTAACTTTACAAAATACAAAAGATATCAGAGAAGGTAATTTATATTTTTATGTTCCTTTATAAACAAGTGTTATCAAAATTGTATTTACTGTTTCAGCTTCCATAGCAACAAGGATCCAAAATTTATTCAAGTAGCAATTCTCAGCAAGAGACACAGGGAAATGGTGTCCATAACTAGATGTTCACATGCTCATTAATATCTTGCACAGGAGGACATCAATGGAATGTATACTGAAGAAAATTAACATATGGATATGTCTTAGTTGCCGGGACAAAATAACCAACATCCACACTTAAGGGAGGAAAGATTTAATTAGCTTATAGTTTCAGAAGGTCTCACACAGTCTATTCATAGGGCAGCTGGCAAAGGTGAAGGCAAATTGAAGAGAGAGAGGCAGGGAAACTACTCACTGCACTCAATAGGGGAATTAAGCAAGTCTGGAGACTCAGGGAAGGCTAGAACTTTCCCTTGAAGAAGCTGAAACAATATTTCCTCTTTTTTCATTTACTTAGTTTAAGCAGCCAATTGGCATCTCATTCCCACCAAGAATGCTTGTCGCTTCACCACTTCCTGCCCCACAAGTCAATTAACAAACACCTGAAAGCTCTGTCCCGGGCAATCCCTAGTATCAACAAATTTACACGATCTTTCCAGGTCAAACACCTAGCAGCTGCCCCTTCCAGCCAGGTCCTACGTGTCGCTAACATACATTTCCACAGCTACTCACTACAGCAAAATGCATGAGACTGTGAGGCGGACACACACTCCACATCTAAACCATAGCATGATATTTGCATTAATTATGCAATCAACAGATATTTATTCTGCCATAAATACTACTTTACTTTCTAGATAATATTGCCTTTTCCTTTCCCTTAATATTTCTTTTAGATTTTGAGATTCATTTCTTGAACATTTAGGCACTTTTTTTTTTTGTCTACAGAGAATTTTGTGTATGTTGTTAAGTAGAGTTTGTTCTTCAACCAGGTCTTAGTTCTTCTCTGTGGCTAAAATATAGAAATCAGGCATATAATTGGAAACAATTCTCTCAAGTTAAATGTGAAGCGTTTCCTTAACCTAGAGCTTCTCTCTTTTAAATGAGGCCACAGAGCTTTTGCCTATGAAGACTAGACTTTTTTTAAAAAAAAAACCTTGGGTTCACATTCATAAAATAGCTTTTCACAGCTTCTACTGCTTAATAGTTCTCAGTTTTCTCTTCTGTGAAATGAAGAAAGAATGAAACAGAAGACATATTGTCCTGGCCAATTTTCATTTCTTGTTGAATCTCTTAGACACGTTGTTTCATTTTCAATTTAACATTCATCATGGACATAAAGATATAAGCTTCTTCTAAAGTACAAGACTTTGGAACAATCATTTATGTGTATTTTATGTGATATTTCTATGGTTCAGAACTATATTAAAAATTAGTCACAAAAGACAGCTCTGAGCCTAGAGGTGAAATTATGAAGGGTATAAATAAATTACCATTAAGACTGCATTAATTTATAGAATGGAAAAATAGTAAGGGTTAAAGAAAATATCAGGTGCTATGTATTGGTATGAGTAAAGCTGTCTCAGTGGTAATGATGGGGAGGGCATATATTTGAAAGATAAAATGTCATGCACAGGTTCTATAGCAAGTTTTGTGAGACTGGCTGCTTACGTTATGCTTTTGACTCACGAATCTACTTTGAAATCTCATCTAAGAGAGGCTAGTTTCCAGCAAAATGAGTGAGGATCATGAGAACT